>VDFB02039004.1:0-13035 GCA_007258455.2 Sequoia sempervirens
TTTCAAACACTTTCTTATCTGATTTTGGAGTCTTTCATAATAGATCTAGCTTTCATTAGGGTTTGCATGATTCATTTGCATGCTAGGTGTTAAATTTTTCTTTCATAAAAAGTGCATAATAGGTTGCATTGTTGCATCTTTAATCATTGCAAAGTTCTAAAATTTTGCATCCTTAACTTAGTTCTACATATTAGCATTATGAAAACATTAAAATCATACAAAAAATTATGAAAATTTTGAAAAGATTCCATACCGGGACTCATTCACCACCTTGGGTAAATCAGTCCCTTCTGACCCTTGTAACAACATTGTCCTAAACTTAGAAATTTGTTTCTAGGCTTCTGTTTGGTACCTTAACCTATATATATCAGTTAGTTGCATTTTTGTAACATGCATTTTGTTAAATTTCTCTTCAATTAGCTCATTTCATGCATTGTTTAATTTAACTTTTGCATTCACAACATTTCATTTTTAGGTTGTTGGATTGTGTAAATAGAAAATTAGCTTAATTAAAAACTTAAAATTATATTTCCTTTTAATTCATTGCATTGTAATTTCTTTCCTTTTCATCATAGCATGTTTTCCTTCAAATGGTGTGGCTTTGATTTTGTTAATAGTGCATTGTATAAGTACAACATTCCCTCTTATGAGTTCAATTTTGATTACCACAATGAGGACCTTAAGGCACATGATCAAACCATTGGTACAATCCTTAATCTTACATTACCCATTGGTGTGAATGGAGGTGTAGACAATCATAACACACATACTTGTTCTTCTCCGAATACCTCTCCTATTAGTGATGAAGGTATCTTGGTGAAAGAAGTTACAAGTCTTGAGGGTCTTGATTGTCCCTTTCCTTATTCCCCTTTGGATGATGTTAGCACACAAGAACATAAAAGCATAGAAACCCTTTCTCCTCCCTTCCCTAATACTCCTCCCATTTGGGAAGATCTATTTGAAAATCATAATGGTCATTCTCTTGATGCCTCTCCTACTTGTGATGAAGCTAATCTACAAATTTCAACCTTAGATGAACATCTTACAAGCTCTCTTAGTATGGTAAACAATATGGAACAAGAGAATGAGACTTTAGAAACAACAAACAATCCAATAGAATCTTCCCCTAATCCCCCCACTATCAATTATCCAACACATTCAACCATTAATAACCCCCTTAGTGGGGATGAAGTTATTTTGGATGAACCAAACCTTAATTATCATGAAGATATGGTTTGTTGTTCTCCTAAGAAATCTCCTTCTAGGGAGGATATTATGACCCAAGACGAAGATAATATCCTCTTCAAAGATAATGAAAAATTTCACTTGTTACGGGATGTTAACAATATTCAACCTCACCACACCCTTTACCCACCTTCACATCCACTTCATCCTTCCAATAAACCTAAACTCATCCTTTACCCACCATCACATCCCCTTCATCCCTCTAATGCTACTTTATCACAATAATCTAGCAATGATATTGTTGCTCATACATATAACACTCGAAATAATCTGCAAATGCCACAACCAAACCCGCCCTATTTACCTTTGCCCAATCTACCTAGTGCTCCTCGTTACCTCTCATACACAAAGGAGTATGACCTTATTGGACAATTAAAGAATACTCCTACCAAAATTTCCCTTTGGTATTTACTTCAAACTTCACCAACTTACAACACCATTCTTCAAACTGCTTTAAAACAACTCACAATTCCTCTTGGAACCACTCTGAAAGATGTGGCAGCTCTTGTTCAAAAAAATAGTCTCGATATTAATTTTTGTCAACAGGAGCTCCGTCCTTTGGAGTTACAAAAATAGCATGATTCCTTTATGGTCATTGCTCAATTCCATCACACAAGTATCAAACACACTCTCATAGATAATGGTTCTTCCATTAATGTGTGTAGTGTGAATCTCCTTGATCAATTAAAAGTTGATAGGTCACAAATAATACCTGATTCCACACCTATTCGAGGATTTGATAATTCAACAAAGCAACCACTCGGTGTCATCACTTTTCCTATTACGATTGGGATGGTTACTTTGCAAACTCCTATTCATGTCATGCCTTATGATCTTTTGTACAATCTTATTTTAGGTAGATAATGGATTCGTGAGATGAATGCAGTGCCTTCAACCCTTCATTGTATAATGAAATATGTCTACAAGAATAACATTTATCAAATTGAAGCAAATCTCGAGCCTAAAATTTTCTTTCACCTTGAAAACGGAACTACAAGTCCTCTGAAAACATTAATTCGAACATCCAACATAGAAATTGAACACAACAATGAGGAATTTCCATCTAAATTCTTTGGTGATGATTGGGGATCCTTAGCATTCACACCTTAATTTATGGGTGAATACATATTCACACAAAAGAAAGATGAGACACAAGAACAACCAACCATCATGTCAACACAAAATTCGGATAACCTTTTGAAAGCATCCACCTCAACCACTTTAGACAAGGCCACAAACTCCACAATACCCCTTGAAAAACACAAACACAAACAACTACCTGATTCCAAAGCAATGAAGAAGCTTTATGGAAAAGGTTATGAACTCATTAAACAACAAGGATATAGTGGAAAATGATGTAGTGCTCAAGAAAAAGGTATCTACAACCCTATAGAGCTTAACGCACAACAAACGACTCATGGTCTTGGCTATTGTCATATGGTCGAGATTGCCAGGCACTCACTCAACATCCACAACCCCATACAACACACACCTACAACTACACCTTCACTTAAAGTTAATGTCATCTCGTAAAATGTTCATGATTTGAATTCGTTAGATTTTATACCTTCCTATAATAATGGGAAGCATAAAATCTTGCAATCTAGAGACACTTGTGAAAGTATGACATATACTACTAAGCAAGATGTATCTTTGACACCAACCAAAATACCACCTTCTCCTCTTGATTAAGAGGGTATCTTGTTGAGACTCCTCCAAGATCACTTGATCATCATCCCTCCCCAAACTCAAAAGAAATGCTCTTACAAGACTTCATTATGTGCATATCATAGAGTTCATGGTCACACCACTAATGAATTCCATGCTTTGAGTTGTAAAATACAACATTTTCAGGAGTTTGGTATACTTCCCTCTATGGGGGCATCTAATTCCTCTAATTGCTCTTGATTTTCACTCTAGCATACATGTCATTAATTGTTCTGGTTCACATTTGTCCTGCACTAAGTGGGGGAAATGGATTCGTTAGCCTTGTCTTCATATGTCACTTGTTGTTGTCTCTTTTCACTAATCATTAACCTTTCATGGACGTATAAGAGACATCTTGAGATGTGGATGACATGTCTTAAGATTGACTCACTTGTTACATACTCTCTTTCTTCATGACGTAGCTTAACGGAAACACATGACTTGGCATAAGGATTTCTGAGTTAGCTCTCATGTCTTCTTATTCTCTTCTACTTAAAAGCAATTTTTCACAGTACGAGTGCTTGCAACTGCTTTAAATTGGGGGAATACATCAACACTCATGTTCCACTGTGTGATTTCTTTCTTCTTGTAATGTGTTCTTTCTTGGTGGAGTCAGTGGGCTTGATTCCCTCCAATAGTGTGATACTTCTTTTGATTTATCCTCTCTTGGAGACATTAAGCACAATGTCCCCTAAGATGAGACCTTGCACGAACAAAAAAAATTGCTTTGAACAATCCTTACACTATCTTCCATTAACAATGTCTATGAGTGTCTTTCATACGATGTTTTTCTTACCTCATGGAGCTCAAAAATCATTTTCCTTTGTGGTCCCTGGTTAAAGTTATCAGCAGGTATAAATTTAATATGGTTAAGTAGGAAGCCCACCTAGCGACATGACTTTTCCCCATAGCCACCTTTGTGTTTTGTGAGTGCATACCAACTAGCATATGTATCTTACCTTTTTGGGATTTCTCACCCCATGGAGAACTAGTTCTATGGCCCTAGAGTGAGTATACAGTTTGGTATTTCTCACCCGACGGACAACCAAGAAGTTTCATCGACCTAGAGTGAGTACATATTTTCCACCTTTTCTTTATTTTTATCTCGACATTGCATGATTTTGTATCTTGGGGACTTGACGTACATGTGGATCTCTCTTGAATAGCTACTTTAGTGTTTTTTGAAATAGGTTCATCCTCTCACTAAAGTGGGGGCTAAATGTGCCATAGAGAAAAGGACCCTTTTCTTGAAATGAGATTAATTGGAATTAATAAGGCCTTAATCTAGTGTTGTGAGGCATTTTATGTGTCCACACTAGGTCTTGGACCCTTGCTAATAAAATAACATGTTTTTAACATCTTGTAAAGGTATTGCAAAGTGTTGTAAGATGCTTTCACACTTTTCTAGACTTAATTAACCTATTTCTCCCTAATTCAACATTATAAAATTTGTTCAATAACATTATTACATCAATCTATAAGGTTCTTAATGTAAAATTAATGATAAGCTAGTGTTGTAATATGTCATGCACATTCACATTGGTTTTTGTGCCTTTCTAGGCTATGTGGACCTAATTTTAGTGTTGTAAAGTGTATTTAATCACACTTTCACATTGAATTATGTGTCCCAAACCCTCTTTAACATTTACATCATCACTAATAGGTCTCAATTAACCCATATTATACATCTTGAGGCTTTAATTGATCAAATACACAAGAAGATGGCATTTTAGACCTTATTTCCTAATTCCTTGGCTTCTTAAGTGTTAGAATGGCCCCTGTGGGACCCATTCACCATGCATGGTGAATCGGTCCCATCCAGGTGGGACCCATTCACCATGTGTGGCGAATGAGTCCTATTTGGCCCCCATTTTGACCTTTGAGAGGGAAAAAGTGAAATCTAAAGTTTATTTTCACTACATGTCAGCCTGTGATGAGGTATTATCAGGTGCTAAGGCACAATTGTCTATAAATAAGTGTTTTTATCCTCATTTTACACATCTTATCTCATTATTACATCTTTCATCTTTAATCCATCATCTATCTTATCCTCCAAGTCAAGCAAGTTAGTGTTTCTTCATTAGAAGTCATGAAGTTAGCTTTCTAAAGCATTCAAGGGTTGAATCTTCATGTATTGTTCTAGAATTTCAAGATAAATCATCATGGCAAGGTAATCAATTACATTTTGCATATTTCATTAATTCCTTTCATCATTTTTGTGTAATTGCCTAGAGGTTTGACCAAGGCAAGCCCCCATGCCCTAACATTTAACATATATATTTTTTGTCTTGTTTGTTTACAGATTTAGGACTCTTGGAAGCTTAGGAATAATTGAAGATTGTATTTCAAATTCATTCAAGTCAAAGAATCAACAAAAAGTCATTTTCAAACCTGAATCCAATAGTTTTCGAAGTGGACACCTTTAGAAGACAGAAGTTCAAATCTAGACCTACAAAATCAAGTCCTGACTTTGCAGATTCTGATGGGAGGACTGATTTTCCATGCATAGCGAATTAGTCCCACCTATAGGCCTAAAAATTGATTTTCTCATAATTCAACTCTCAACATTCAAAAACCTGTTTCTAGAAGTTTTCACTAAAAGTAGGACTAATTCGCCATACATGGCGAATCAGTCTGAGTGAGCATCTTTTATGTCTCTTGCAAGCTTTCAGAATCTCATTCTAGCCTCTTCTAGCTTCTAGGTTCATATCTTCAACTGGGTTGTTTTCTGTTTCAGTTTATTTACATTCCTAATTAATTTGTTTGAATACACATTGTGTTTTCTAGCACCTTACAATAGAGTAGTTTGCATTTGTAACACATATACACACACTTCACATTCATTTCTTTTCCTCTCATACATTAATCTTGAGTGAAACAATAGTGAATTTTGGCCTAATTCTCTCTCTTAAGTGAAAAACCCTAGAAGGAGCTAAGAAGGATTTGGGTGCCAAAATCTATGTTTCAACATCACTATAAGTCAGCTCCGAAGAAATAATAAAATAAATATAAATAGTCATCCCAAATCAATAAAAATTATTCATGTGAATCAACCAAGGTCGACCACAACATAGTCAAGACCAAAAATAATGTCCTCAAACACAAACCACTTCAATTAATTACTCCTCAAAGATCCACAAAACGCTTCAACACCTTGTCGGCCAAGAACATGAAAAACATGAACACACAAGAGAAAATATTGGTTCATGAACACAACAATCAATGCGGACATGCAACACAGATAGAGGGTGAACTAGAAACATCCACAAGCATCATGAAACATCATAAAAGCATCTGTAGCAACCGAACTTACTAGAATCACATGATCTTCATTCAGGAACACAAATTGAAGTAACATAAAAACTATCAAAATACAAATCTTCATAACTCAATCAAATCTTCATGCGTATCTCTAAAACTTGACATGGGTAAATTAGATATACTCAAGAAGAAACCCTTTATTCCACAACCTTAGAAAAGAAACGAACTAAACACACCGACATAAATAATTTCACTTCACCTCTGACAACCTTAGCACTTCTTATTACAATTTTCTCAATATCCTCAACATATACAACTTCTAATGCAACAATTCTAATAGTGTTGACATCAATGGCAACCATATATCAAAAACACAACACAACATCCAACAATCTCCCTCTTTGGCATTTATGGCAACACATGATGTGAAAAATACCATCAACACAACTACACTTGTTCCTCCTTAGGTTTTAACTCTTGTTTCCTCAACTCTTCTCCCACATGACTCTTCTCCCCCTTTGACATCAATTAAAAAGATCAATTTTCTCTACACAAGCTCTGAACCACATATTTGAACACCTAAACATCTGACTACTCACCCTGAGTAGCAGGAACCACAACATCAGTCTGAATCAAAATATGATCATGAAATGCATGGATTGATGCAAATCAATGCATCCTTAGTTCTAATTAGGAGTGGTAATCACCCCTAACTTCCCTTTGAGATAATCAAAAGTATCCTTAGGCAACGAATTGGTAAATATATATGCAATATGCTTCTTAGTAGGAACATACTCTAATTTGACTTCATTTTCACTTACTTTCTCTCTCAAAAAGTGAAACTTGATAGATATATGCTTGGTATTGGAATGCAACACCGGATTCTTAGAAATGTTAATAGCACTTGAGTTATCAGAAAATATAGCAGTAGGCTCATCATACATAACTTTGATATCCTTCAACATCTATTTCTTCCATAGTACTTGAGTACAATTATTAGCAGCAGCAATGTATTCTGCCTCTATAGTAGATAAAGAAATAGCATTCTAATTTTTTCTTAACCATGAGATCAACTTCTTTCCCAAGAAAAATGCTCCACCACTAGTACTTTTCCTATCATTCACATCTCCTTCCCAATCAGCATCAGTAAAGGAACTCAAAGTAAGTTCATCATCTTTAGGATACCATAAACCTAAATCAATTGTCCCCTTCAAGTATCTAAAAATCCTCTTCACAATAGTCACATGAGATTCTTTAGGATCAACTTGAAATATAGCAACAATACATACAACATTCATGATATCAAGCCTAGTTTGAGTCAAATAAAGCAATCCACCAATCATTGATCTATATCTAGTCAAATTTTCCTTCATAGAATCATCATCAGTTGCCAACTTGCATTCAGTCACCATAGGTGTACCAATTGGCTTTGAATCTTCCATACCAAATTTCTTCAGCAATTCTTTCACATACTTGGACTAAGATATAAAATTCCTTTATCTAACTGAATAATTTGCAATCCCAAGAAGAATTTCATCTCAATCATTGACATCTCAAACTCATTTTGCATCTCATTAGCAAACTTCATACACAAGTATCATCTCCTCCAAATATGATATCATCAACAAAACTTCCACAATCAATTCTTTATCATCATTCTTGAAATACAGATTACTATTAACAGTACCTTTATTAAATCCAAGCTTCACCAAGTACTTATCTAATCTAGCATACCATGCTCTAGGGGCTTGTTTGATTCCATACAATGCTTTCTTCAATCGGAAAACCATATCTCCCTAATCAGTCAACTAGAATCCATCATGTTGTTCAACATACACTTCTTCTTCAATTCACCATTTAGAAAAGCATACTTGACATCCATTTGATAAACTTTGTAGTCTTTGTAAGCAGCATAAGCAAGAAACAATCTCACAACTTCAATTCTAGCAATAGGGGAAAAGGTTTCTTCAAAATCAATACCTTCCATCTGTGAATATCCCTTACATACCAGTCTTGCTTTGTTTCTAACCACTTCACCTTGCTCATTCAGTTTGTTTCTAAAGACCCATGATTTAGTTCCAATTACATTCTTATCCTTAGGTTTGGGAACAAGAATCCATGTATCATTCTTCTTAAATTGTTGTAGTTCCTCTTTCATTGCTTCAACCCAATGTTCATCTTTGCATGCTTCATTCACATTTTTAGGCTTAGTCTTTCAAATCAAACAATATTCTTCTACAATCTTTCTCATAGTCTGGACACCTTTGTTCTTATCACCAATAATTTGATCTTCTAAATGATTCAACCTTACATACCTCAGAGTCTTCTTAGAATGTTCTTCAATTTCAAGCTCTTCTGATCTCTCTTATGCTCTTCTACCAATTTCTCCTTCCTCTTAATCTTCTTGATTGACTAGAATGATTTGGACTTGACTTGAGTTGTGACCTTTCTTTGTACTATCATTTTGATCATAAGAATCATATTCACATGTTCTAGATATTGAATTTATGTCTTCATCAACCTTAACATTTGCACTTTCAATCATTTTCTTCAATCTCTTATTGTAACACCAGTAGGACTTACTTTTAGAAGCATATCCTAGAAATATTCCTTCATCACTCCTAGCATCAAACTTTCCTATATCTTCATCTCTTTTGATATAACACTTACTTCCAAAGATTTTGAAATATCTAAGAATAGGTTTTTGACTAGTCCATAGCTCAAAAGGAGTATTACCAATATTACCTTTGATTTGTACTCAGTTAAGTGTGTACACAGCAGTGCTCACAGCTTCTCTCCAGTAGATATGAGGTGCATTTCCTTCCAACATCATGGTTCTAGCAACATCTAGAACTGTTATGTTCTTCCTTTCCACAATTCCATTTTGTTCAGGGGTCTGCGGTGTAGATAATTGTCTCTTTATTTCATGTTCTTCACAAAAATAATTAAACTCACCAGAAGTGAATTCACCACCTCTATCCAATCTCATACATTTAATCTTCAATCCTATCTCTATCTCAACTATAGCCTTAAAGATATTGAACTTTTCTAGATCTTCAGATTTGTCCCTTAAGAAAGTAACCCACATCATCCTTGAATAGTCATCAATAAGCAACATGAAGCACATGTATCCTTGTAAACTTCTAATTCTAGCAGGACCACACAAATTAGTATGCACAAGATCCAACAATCCATTTGAATTTTTCTATTTACTTTGGAATGAAATTCTTGTTTGATTTCCTAAATAACATTTTTTGTATATGGCATTAGTAGGTTTCATCAGCTTAGGAAGATCTCTCACAGCCTTAGTGAAACTTATCTTGATAGTATTATCAAAGTTAACAAGACACATTCTCCTATGCCACAACCAGCTTTCATCAATTTGAGCAATCAAACAACTTTTACTAGTAGCACTCAGGTGGAAAATATTACCTTTTTTTTTTGTACCTGATGCAATCACATTTCTAGAATTTTCCAATATTTTGCACTTACCATCCATGAACTGAAGATTGTATCCTTTATCAACCATCTATCCAACACTTAAAAGATTATGCTTCAAACCTTCAACATACGAGACATCATTAGTATTATGCTTACCATCAAGAGAATTGCATCATCTTCCACCGATCACATGAGTTGTATTATCACCAAATCTCAGAACACCACCATCATACTTTTCCAAATTCAAAAACTTACTTTTATCTCCTGTCATATGATGAGAACAACCACTATCAATTACCCATTAATCTTTCCCTTCAACTCGAGTAGCTAGGGCTTTCTCCACATTTGTACAACTAACAGATTCAGTAGACACCAAATTATTTTCCTTAATAGCAATAAACATGAATTCATCTTCACTTCCATTTCCTTTGTCAAATTCATCATCTGTCACACCTTCATCAGTAGCATAGTAACACTTCTTTTAGAATTTAGGCTTGTTAAATCTTAGATTGGAAACTCTCTTAGGACACCTTGATGCAAAATGACCTATCTTATTGCAAGAGAAACATTTAATAGGTAGCTTTGTTGTATACTTAACTTGTCATTTGGCTTCTCTTTTCACAATCAATGCTTCAAGACCTTCAAGCTCTCTTTCTTCTTCATCAAGTTGTCTCATTTCATCCTCATACTTGAATTTCTTTCTAGAAAAACTTTGACTTGGATCATATCTCTGTCTATCTCTTCCAAAAGTAGTGGCCTTGAATGCAGATTCAACCTTAGGAAATGCACCACCAAATTCACTCAACTCAAAAGCAGTAACCTTACCAATCAACATATCTTTGGTAACATTAGTTATAGTCTGGAGCTCTTGAATAGCACTAGCCTTGACTTTCTAAGAATTGGGCAAGGATCTAAGCACTTTAGCAACAATCTCTAATTCATCCATCTATCCACCAACACATCTGATAACACACACAAGTTAATTCACTCTTTGCATGAAAGTAGTAACATTTTCATCATCACCCATTTTCAACTTTTCATATTTCCCTTTCAGACTTTGTAGCTTAGCAATCTTCACATTAGCATCACCTTCATACAAGGTGTAGACATCCAAATTTGACCACTTCAATATGGTCAAAATCATAATCTTAATCATCCCTTTGCTCTGTTGAAATTATCCTCTTTGCCGATATTAATTAAATCATTCACTTAATTAATATTGTGTCTTGCATAAAGTTTTTCTAAAGTATTTAATTCAATAAATACTTTTCCCCTATTTCCTCTCTAAATTAAATAAATGTACCACTTTATTTGATTTAGTCATATTATCTTTTGGAATTTTAAATTTATTTTTTAAAATTCTCTATTTTCTCTCTCATTGTCACATCCTCCAACTATTGCAAGTTGGACTCTAATCCCTCTTAGCAGTCTAACCCTCTTTCTCAGTCATAATTAATTTATGATTAAGATGTGTGCACCCCTAATCATCATTAGGGTCCCATCCTCCATAATTTTCCACTTGCCTCTAATGAGTCCTTAATTAGTCTAATCAAGTACTTGCACAACCTTAATCATCCAATTAGGTCATCCCTAATCCCCATATCATTTATGGAATGTGTCCTTAGTCAACTTCATTAAAAGCTTTCTCTTTTTGAACAAGGCATCTCCATTCCCCATGTGAATTTTTAATTCACATTTAATCCCCCAATGCATTTAAGGGAATTTTAAATTCCTTCTCTCTTCCCCATGAGAATATTTGAGGAATTTTTAATTCCCCACTTGTCCTCTCACCCACATGGGGACAAGTACCTCCTTTATGAGGAGATCTTGTCCCAATCCCAAGGTACTATGTACCATCTCCATGTCATGTACTATCCTTCCACCTCATGTACACATCATCCTTTTAAGCCATATCACATGCCACATGTCAAGATGTGAGGGCTTGTGAGTTCTCAACTCACCTTAGCCCTACATCTTGATCTTGGTGGCTCAATCTTGTCGTCCATTTCCCTAGAGATTCTAAAATCTCTATAAATACCCCCTCTTTTCTCTAATTTTCAGAGAGATCATGCATTGTAGCCAAACTCTTGCAAATCTTCCCTAGAATCCATACTTAGCCATTTTCATGCTTGCACTCACTTGCATCCACCTTCATACCATCATCTAGCTTGCATCTCTTGCCATCCAAGGAGCACACAACACCGAAGATCGAAGGGCCAACCAAAGCATTGATTCAACACAAGGTAAAAGGTTTCATTTGTTGTTTTTATTTTGTGTTGAATCCAACTAGGCTAATCTTGAGGTGTAGGTTGTTTTTAGTGTTATTTTGCACTTTTTTGGTTTGTTGTTCATTTTCTAGCACCCAAATTTGACCTATCACATTTCTGGCATGCCCGGTGGGACCCACAAATGGGTCTCTTGCTTTTACATTTTTATTTTTTGACTTTTTGCAGAATTACCCGAGGGTTCACAGGAGGGCTGGACGACCCTAGCAGTCGTTGGACTGCCCTCCGCAGTGGACTGACCCTCCCAGGGGGTGGACACGCCTCCCAGACTCAAAAATTGGTTTTAGAAAATTTTCACTTGTGGGAGGGGTAGACCCTGACCTAATAGGCGGGGAGGACCAACTAACAGACAGCCGGATATGACCTAAATAGCTGATTTTTTCCCTCACCGACAGGCGGATTTGCCCTAAACAGATTTTTTGAAAAGGTAAAATTTTAGTTTTTTACCAATTTTTTGACTATTTTAAGGGTTCTTAACCCCTAAATAGGAACATAGTTTAATTAAAAGGTGTCAATCAACCTTGTATGTTGTGTTTTGGGTGAGTTATTTGACGTATCCAATCCCCTTGCGCCATTCGGTGATCCTAGGTGACGAGAAATCGTAGCTTACCACGTTTTTTGAGTCTACCTATTTTACTTTTCTTAGTGGGACCTGCTTGGGGATTTCATCACCCCAAGGGACGATTCCAACCACGCGTACTGGTGGGGTATATAAAGGGGGGAGAGCGAAATTTGTACCTCAATCCAACCATGTTGTAATTGGCGAAGCATCGAGATGATGTGAAGAGTTGGTCTGAGCCTTTTCAGGTTCCCGACTCACGCTTGTAACAGGTTGGTGTTCACGGTTTGGGCCTCACGTACCGAGTGTATATCGAGGACTCCCTAGTAACCATGTTCATCCTAGATTAGAGGAATTTGTCAGCTATACCTCTCTACTAGACTTAGGCTTGTGTTGTCTGAATTGTCTTATTTGTGCGAAACCAGTGATTGTCTGCTTTGCTTCACTTTACCATAGCCCTTTGATTGATGACTGTTGTGTTTTCAGTCCTTTGCCTTGGTCTTTTTTGTCAAAATTCAAATTAAACCCTCCTTGGGC
>VDFB02039007.1:0-29411 GCA_007258455.2 Sequoia sempervirens
TTTCATATTTTGTTTGCAATCCTAGGTTTGAAATCTTGAAAAACAGCATATTTTGCAATTGTAAGTGCAAGAAGACATTAAGCTACATTAGGTTTTTGAAGGAAAAGCATGTATTTTCGAATGGTTATAGTTTTTGATATTCATTTATGCTAAATCCATGAGAATACACTCTCCAGGAAGCTGTAGGAGTAGTGTGCATAAAACCATACACAAAAGCATACATAACGCAAACATGATGCATACAAAGAATACACAGAGCATGCAAAGAATACATGCAGCAAACACACGATGTACATCACGCATACATGCAAAATACATGAAGCACACACACGCATAATACACTAGACAGCCAAGGAATACTTGGAGCAAACATGATACACACGTAAAGCAAACATAACACACATATGGAATATAGAACATATAACAACAATGTTAGTACACAATAATCAATGGAGTACACGTAAAACCATAAACAAAAGCATACAAAAGGCAAACATGATGCGTACAAAGAATTAACAACACGCAAGAAATACACGCAGCAAACACACATAATACATGAAGCACACACAAACTACAAGAAGCACACACACACAGAATACACAAAGCAAACATATAACAACAATGTTAGTAAACAATAATCAATGTAGTACACCTAAAACCATAAACATAAGCATACATAGGACAAACACAATGTATACAAACAATACACATAGCACGCAAAAAATACATGCAGAAAACACACAAAATACATGAAGCACACAAGTAAAATACACGAAGCACACACACGTAGATTACACATAGCACAGACTCATAAAGCAAAGATAACGATCACACGGAATATAGAACATATGACACTAATTTTAGCACACAATAATCAGTGGAGTACACATCAAACCATACACAAAAAGCATACATAAGGTAAACACAATCCATACAAAGAATACACAAACCACATAAAGAATACATGGAGCAAACACACGAAATACATGAAGCACACACACAGAGTACACAAAGCACACACACGCAGAATACACTAGACAAACAACAAATACATGAACCAAACATGATACATACATAAAGCAAACATAACACACACATGGAACATAGAACATATAACAGCAATGTTAGTACACAATAACTATTCGACATAGATTTGGAAAAGACAGATAGAAGGGCACCTACACATAAATTTAGAGCCTAAATTGAAGGGGCGAGACTGCAAATGCCCTTCTCCAAAATTGAGAAATTTTGAATTCCCTGAATAGGGTTATGAAGGTACACATCTACTCTACACTTTTCTGCAACTTGTTAACAAAAGTTTTGGAAGTAACCTACACGCAAAACATACAAGAAAGGGTCGAGTTGTATAGGAGTTTGCCTCAATCAAACCCTATTTTTTTGGCTTCCCACCTCCACAAACAGCAAATGATGATGGTAGAGAGTGCTTACCTTAAGTCAAGTAGAGGAAAAATAAACAATAATTGACTGTAATAAACAAATGGTAATCAATAATGTTACCTTAAGTATGAATTTCCTTTCGAAATGATGTCACAACATAAGTTGCCTCAAGAAGATGATTGATAGATGATTGAATTGCGTTGATGACCTGCAAAACATTAGTACACATAATACAATACATTGTTGTAGCTAACATGTAAAAGATAAATCACATATTGATGCAAGAGCATCTAGCAACATAAAAAATGTAAGTTTTGGATTTTGATGTTAGGTGTCTTAATTGAGTTTGTGAAGGTCCTAAACATGCATGGAAGACCATGTAAAAGATAAATCACATATTGATGCAAGAGCATCTAGCAACATAAAAAATGTAAGTTTTGGATTTGGATGTTAGGTGTCTTAATTGAGTTTGCGAAGGTCTTAGACATGCATGGAAGACCATGTAGGTTTTTTTTTCATATTTTGTTTGCAATCCTAGGTTTGTAGTCTTGAATAAAAAGCATATTTTGCTACATTAGGTTTTTAAAGGAAAGGCATGTATTTTCGAATGGTTATTATTTTTTATATTCATTCATGCTAAATCAATAAGAATACACGCTCCAAGAAGCGATGGGAGCAAGATTTCATGAAATATACTTCTTTTGTCAATTTTCTGCCATTACAGTCTGAAAAAAGCATTGTACGGCCTTGTACGGAGCCATATCAGGATCTATGATTGGATGGGACTATAAAGAATTGTTTTAAGAATCCAATGCAATTGGTTTGGTGTGATTTCATTGTGTTTTGAGCAAGATATGGCCAAAATACTATCTGCAGCTCTATTACAGACCTATTGTTTCCAGCAAGCTTCAAAAATTTATAACTTTTGTTTGCACCATCAAAAATTGATAAAACATAGTGAAGTTCTTGTTTAGATTGTTGTCCATGTCCCCACCAAAGCAGAAGTCTTAATTCAATCATTTGTGTGATTTATGAAGGTCTGAGTGTGTTCTTAGTCACAAAGATTGTCAAAACCCTAGGTTTCTTTGAGGGCTTAAGCAAGAAACTTGTTTCTTTGAGGTCACCCTAACAAGTGGGGTTTGAGACAACTTCAGTATAGTCTTTAGGATATCAAAACCTTAATTTTTTTATATTTGTTTATCACTCTGCATCACATATATCTTCATAATAAAAACCTGATAGTGCCTAGTTATTCAAATGAGAGGGAAAACTTATTTATTTATGAGAAACGCATTCCCCCCCCCTATTTGGCCACGTTTTGGAAACAGGGACATTTCGGGGACGGGGAAATGGGTACTTGGCGTTTCCCGCCACCGCCATCGATGCTCCGTCAGAGACAGGGGAACGTCTCCGCGTCTCCCAAGGAGACTTGGAGACGTCTCTACTTCTCCAAGTTTCCTTGAGAGACATCTCCAAGTCTCCTTGGGAGACGCCCAGGCGTTTCTCGGGAGACTAGGAGACGCCCAAGAGTTTCCCATTGAGCCCCACGTCAATGGGTCGACTTAACTTAAAAATTTAAAATAAATTTTGATTTTTAATTGTTTTGGGGTTACCCTAATTTGGCATGGGCCCCACCCCTTCCTCCAAAACAACACAAAACCTTGAAATTTTATCATTTCAATCTCATTTTCAAAGACTGATTTTTTTTGCAGCCAGTTGAAGAGGAGGAAAAACAGTGAAGAAGTCTGATTGAAGGAGTGAAAAAAGTGATTGCAAGTGTGATAGGAGTGAGAAGGAGCAAGAAGAAGAGGAGGAAGAGGATTCTACTTCATTTTGGAGAGATTTTTCAAGCACAAGGTAGGGTTTTTGAAGTTTTTTTCAGATTTCTTGTTGTTTTTGTTTTATTTTCTGAGTTTAAACTTGTTTTTTTTTTTTCTTATTCATCTCAAAGACTCAAAATCAGATTTGATGTTGAATCTTGAGGGAAAAATGATGAAGATGAATGAATCATTCATCATTTTGCCCTCAAGATTCAACATCAAATTTTTTATTTTAAAATTTTAATATTAAACTTGTTTTTTTTTCTTATTCATCTCAAAATCAGATTTGATGTTGAATCTTGAGGGAAAAATGATGAATGATTCATTCATCTTCATCATTTTGCCCTCAAGATTCAACATCAAATTTTATTATTTGTTAATTTAATATTTTTATTTAAATTTTTAAATAATATAAAAAAAGTTGATAAATTATAAATTGTAAATTTTGTTTTCAAAATTAAAATTTCAAATTTGTATTTCAATTTGTTAAACTAGGCTGATTTTATTTTAATTTTGTGAAATGCAATGTCACTTTCACAATGAGCACCCAAGACATGAGTGGGGATGACATGGAAATCCATTCTCATAGTGAACATGATTCAGATTTTGAACCTAAGAATGAGGGGGATGACCATGGGGTTGTTCCTGCAGCCCAATCTAGTTACATGGCGAGTGCACCAGCTAGTACAGGTTGTCCTTCAGAGTTGTTGGTAGAGTATGCTAGGGGTCCTTTTGATCCGAAGTCTCCTCTAAAACAGTTTGCTACAAGAATACAAGGCACATGACATTCAGGTGGGGGAACAAGGAAGTGGAAGTGCAACATTTGTGGGACTGATTGGTTTGGTAGCATCACTCGAGTGAATGCACACTTTCTTTTTTGGACAGGAAAAGGTGTGAAGCCTTGTAAGTTTTTGAAGGAGCCTCAAAATATACATTATAGAATGGGGTTTAACAAGCTTTGGGGCATTCCAAAGGACACAAATATTTCAGTCCCTACTACTTTGACTGCTAGGGCAGCCCTTCAGCAAACCCATCATGTGCCACATACTTCTCAGACAGGAGGAATGATGTTTGGATCTTCATCCACTTCCACTTCTAGTGTCGCTAGGGGGACAACCACAAGGAAACGCAAGTTGCAGACATCGCAGAGTAACCCCATAGCTGATATGTTTAATGTGTAGCTGAGAGATGAGATAGATGAATCCATTGGCAAGTTCTTCTTTGCCAATGGCATTCCATTTCATGTTACACGGTCTCCTTATTATAGGGAGATCATGGCTATGGTGGCGAAGGGAGGGACATCATATGTGCCACCACGTGAGATGAAAATGAGGACCTCGATCTTAGATAAGTGCTATTCTAAGATCAATATTTTGATGGAGAAGATGAAGGCATGTTGGGTGGCATCTGGGTGCAGCATAGTTATGGATGGGTGGACGGACATTAGCCATCGTCCACTCATCAACATCATGGTCACATGTGCAGAGGGCCCATACTTCCTTCGAGCAGTTGATTGTACAGGGCATCGCAAAGATGTCGATTTTCAATTTCATGTCCTCGGAGAGGCTATTGAGGAGGTTGGGCCACAAAATGTGGTCCAAGTAGTCACAGATGCAACCCATGTGTGTAGAGCAACAGGGAAACTCATTGAGGCAGCCTATAGACATATTTGGTGGACCCCATGTTGCATGCATGCCATGAACAATGCACTCAAGGACATGGGGAAGATTGGTTGGACTAGAGGAGTGGTCACAAATGTGAGAGATGTGCAGATGTTTATCTACAACCACCACACTTCCCATGCACTCTTCAAGACCTTCGCGAAGGAGTTCTTGAAACCGGTGGAGACCCAATATGCATCATATTTCATTCTCTTGGAGAGAATGATTGAGTTGCAAGAGGCATTGCAACTCATGGTTATGATTAATGAGTGGAATAGGTGGGTCGAGGCCAAGACAACACAAGGGAGAAGGGTGAAGGAGATAGTGAAGAGTGATGTGTTTTAGACTGATGCGAAATACATTGTCTCCATCATTTCTCCAGTATTCCAAGTTATCGGATTTGGGGATGGGGATGCACCTAACCTTGGAGAGGTGTATGCATGCATCGACTCTATCCTTGACTAGATGAGGGTTGTTGTGCGAGTGAAAGACCCCTCTCTAGCATTCTACAATGAGCACATCCAGCCAATCATTCAGCGCAAATGGGACAAGTTGAACACTCCTTTGCATATGACTGCCTTTGCCTTGAATCCTAAGTGGTACAAGGCTAGACTAGGTAGAGTGACACCAATTCAGGATGATGAGGTGAAGGCGGGTTTCTTTAGGTGCATAGAGAAGATGTATGATTCTAGAGATGTCGGCACAATTCACACTGAGTGGACCAAATTTGCCACTACTAAAGGCTATTCAGATGCAGCAAAGATGGATATAAAATCTATGGCATAGGAGGACCCACTTTTGTGGTGGAATTGTCATGGTCCGAAATCTTTGACCACCACTATAGCTATCCGTCTGCTATCCCAGGTTTCCAGTTCTTCAGCCGCTGAGAGGAACTGGTCTACATATAGCTTCATCCACTCTCTTAAGACGAACAGACTTACCTCTAAGAGAGCAAAGAAGCTTGTGGATGTACACAGTGCTTTGCGTCTCATGGACCGCAAGACAATTGGGTACAAGGAGAGTCCAGCGACACGATGGGATGTGGAGCCAGAGGAGCCTTCATAGATTGATGAGGATGATCCTACCACTTCAGATGCAAGGTTGGTTGGTGTCAGCTTGAGGGATCTTGACCTTGTCGAGTCCAACAGTTCCAGTGATGAGGAGTTTGCAGATGATTAGAGGCCTTCATTCACTACATTTTGAGTTTTGACATTTTGCTATTAGTATTTGTATTTAGTTTACTGTTTTACTATTTTCCATTTGACATTTGCTACTCATTGTAATGATGAATCATGTAATCATCTTTATAGACTTTGTGATATCACATATGACATCAGATATTCATATTTTCGATATAATAGAAATCTCCAATTTAACAATTTCATTTGTCAAATTTTATTTAGCAATTAGCATTCAAGATATCTTCGTATTCAGATTTAGTATTCCAAATTTTGCTATGTTATAATTTTACTAATTTGAGTAATTTCCTTTAGTTTCATTTGAAATGTAATTCTTATATTGTTATACTGTTATACATCTTTTCAAAACTAGTTTTTCAAGTACTATAAGTATATGTATAACTATATCAGCACCACCACCCCGCCACCCCCCCCCCCGGTCGTCTCCCCGCTGTCCCAAAAGTTAGGCCCTTTGTCCCCCTGTCTCTGAAACGCGTCCCAGAACTCCCCTCATTTCCCCCTCCCCCAGGCCAGTGGAACACTACTTTTTTGCATATACGCTAATCTCAAGTCATTTCGCAATACTCAAAACCGACACTCACAATAATAATTATCATAATACGACAACTTTAGGACTAGGGTATCTTTGTCCTTGTCTGTGTGATTTTAACCCAATTTTTTGGGAATGTCAAAAATTTTAACGTATTTTTCCAATCTGGTTTTAGCCACCAACTGACAAACTCAACAATGCACAATGTTAACACAAACACGATGCAGATATATCACAAGCAAGACAAGGCAAGATTCAATAATAAATAAGGCATACAATGAGCAATCAATGGAGAGCAAATAAAACTATACACAAAAGCATACAAAAGACAAACACGATACATACAAATAATCCACAAAGAATGCAAGGAATAATCGCAGCAAACACACGAAATACATCATGTACAAACGCAAAATACACGAAGCACACACGAGCAAAATACACTAGACAAACAAGGAATACTTGGAGCTAACATGATACACGCATAAAGCAAACATAACACACATATGGAATATATCTAACATATAACAACAATCTTAGTACACAATAATCAATGTAGTACACCTAAAGCCATAAACAAAAGCATACATAGGACAAACACGATGCATACAAAGAATACACAAAGCACGCAAAAAATACACGCAAACAACACACGAAATACATGAAGCACACACATAGAATACACAAGGCACACACACGCACATAGCACACACACATAAAGCAAAGATAACGATCACACAGAATATAGGACATATAACAACAATTTTAGCACACAATAATCAATGGAGTACACATCAAATCGTACACAGAAAACATACATAATGCAAACACAATGCATACAAAGAATACACAAAGCATGTAAAGAATACATGCAGCAAAAACACGAAAAACATGAACCACACATGAAGAATACACGAAGCACACACACGCACAGTACACTAGACAAACAAGGAATAATGAACCAAAGATGATACACACATAAAGTAAACATAACACACATAAAACATAGAACATATAACAACAATGTTAGTACACAATAAATATTTGACATAGATCTGGAAAAGGCAGATAGAAAGGCACCTGCACAAAAAGCTGGAACCTAAATTGAAGGGTCAAGATTGCATACACCCTTGTCCAAATTTGAGAATTTTTGAATGCTCGAAATAGGGCTATGAACGAACAAGACTGCTCTACACTTTTCTACAACTTGTTGTTGACGAAAGTTTTGGAAGTAACCTACACACACGAAAATACAATAAAATGTTGTGTTGTATAGGAGTTTGCCTCAGTCAAACCCTAGTTTTTGTGTTCCCACTTCCATAAACAGCAAATAATGATGGTAGAGAGTGTTTACCTCTAGTCGGGTAGAGGAAAAATAAACAATAATTCACTATAATAAACAAATGATAATTGATAATGTTACCTTTGGTATGAAACTCCTATCAAAGTGATGTCACACCATAAGTTGTCACAAGAAGTTGATCGATGGATGATTGAATTGCCTTTATCACCTACATAACGTTAGTTAAAATAATACAATAGATTGTAGTAGGTAACATGTAAAAGATAAATCACCTATTGATGCAGGAGCATCTAGCAACCTAAAAAATGTAAGTTTCCAATTTTGATGTTGTGAGACTTAATTAAGTTTGTGAAGGCCTTAGACAACCATGGAAAACCATGTAGGGTCTTTATTCATATTTTGTTTAAAATCCTAGGTTTGAAGTCTTGAAAAGGTGCATATTTTGCATGTTTAAGTGCAAGAAGACAATAGGCTACATTAAGTTTTTCAAGGAAATGCATGTATTTCCAAATAGTTATTGTTTTTTATATTCATTCATGTTGAATCAATGAGAATACACGCTGCAAGAAGCTATGGGAGGAGTCCACAAAAAACCATGCACAAAAGCATACATTAGTCAAACACGATGCATACAAAGAATACACAAAGCATGCAAGAAATACACACAGCAAACACACAATGTACATCACACACACATGCAAAATTCACGAAGCACACACACGTAGAATACACTAGATAACCAAGGAATACTTGGAGCAAACACGATACACCTATAAAGCAAAGCTATCACACATATGGAATATAGAACATAGAACAACAATGTTATTACACAATAATCAATGGAGTACACGTAAAACCATAAACAAAAGCATAAATATGGCAAACACGATGTATACAAAGACTACACAAAGCACACAACAAATACACACAACAAAAACACGTAATACATGAAGAGCACACAGAGAATACACGAATCACACACACACAGAATACACAACACACACACATAAAGCAAAGATAACAATCACACAGAATATAGAACATATAACAACAGTGTTAGCACACAATAATCAATTGAGTATACATAAAACCATACACAAAAGCATACATAAGGCTAACACGATGCATACAAAGAATACACAAAGCACGTAAAGAATACACGCAGCAAACACACGAAATACATGAAGCACACACGCAGAGTACACAAAGCACACACACCTAGAATACACTAGACAAACAAGAAATACATGAACTAAACATGAACACACACATAAAGAAAACATAACACACACACGGAACAAAGAACATTTAACAAAATTGTTAGTACACAATAAATAATCGACATTAATTTGGATAAAGCGGATAGAAGCGCACCTGCGCATAAAGTTGGAGCCTAAATTGAAGGGGCAAGACTGTGGACGCCCTTGTCCAAAATTGTGAATTTTTGAATGCTCGGAATAGGGTTATGAAGGTACAGGTCTGCTCTACACTTTTCTGCAACTTGTTGTTGACGAAAGTTTTGGAAGTAAACTACACACACGAAAATACAAGGGTTGTGTTGAATAGGAGTTTGCCTTGGTCAAACCCTAGTTTTCGTGTTCCCACCTCCACAAACAATAAATGATGATGGTAGAGAGTGCTTACCTTAAATCGGAAAGAGGAAAAATAAACGATAATTGACTATAATAAACAAATGATAATTGATAATGTTACCTTAGGTATGAAACTCCTATTGAAATGATGTCTCACCATAAGCAGCCAAAAGAATTTGATTGATGGATGATTGAATTGCATTGATGACCTGCAAAATGTTACTACACATAATACAATAGATTGTTCTAACTAAAATGTAAAATATAAATCACATATATATGCGAGAGCATCTAGCAACCCAAAAAATGAAAGTTTTGGATTTTGATGTTAGGAATATTAAATGAGTTTGTGAAGGTCTTAGACAACCATGGAAGACCATGTAGGGTCTCTTTTCATATTTTGTTAACATGATGCATTCAAAGAATACAAAAATCAAGCAAGAAATACATGAAGCAAACACACAAAATCATGAAGCACACACGCAAAATACATGAAGCACACACATGCAGAATACACAAAGCACGCACTCATAAAGCAAAGAGAACGATCACATGGAATATAGAACATATAAAAATGTTAGCACACAATAATCAATGGAGTACATATAAAACATGTTATCCTAAATTTTTAACTCGTTTCAAAATTTAGGTAACCAATCAAAATTTTCTTAAAACTTGAGATTTTTCTTCTCCAAGGCACGCATTACGAGGTGCAAAGGGTGGAAAATCTCTGTTTTAAGTTGATTAACCTTTGGGCTACTCTTTTTCCTCTTTACGTTTCCGTTTTTGTCGATTTCTGACTTGTTTTTAATGTCTTTTTGGCCAATTTCGGGTTTTCTGAGCAACTCAGCAAATAGGGAAATTTAGACTCAAAAGCAAAATTGCCAAAGTGTCTGAAAAACCCGAAATTGCTTAAGTTATCTAAAAAACCCGATTTTTGTTAAAGTCATTTTATTTTGTCAAAAAAGCAAAATTGCTAAAGTTCATAAAAAACCCGATTTTGCTTAAATGACATAAAAAGTCCGAATTTTTCAATTTTGTTACAATGAAAGTTGTCTTTTTATTAGAAAAGTGCGAATTGGTCAAAAATGAAATTGCTAAAGTTCATAAAAAACCCGATTTTGTAAAAAAAGACATGTAAAGACCTCATAAAAACCCGATTCATCATTTTGATGTTATTTTTCATTGTCAAATCTTCTGAAAAGCCCGATTTTTCTTAGATTCAAGCTGGTTGAATTGTTCTTGGCATTTATTTCCTCATTTCATGGAAATTTGGTCGACCTTGATGCTTCAAAATCGGATTTTAACCAGTAAATAGCCATTTTCTGTCTTTTTGGACGCGTCTAGGGTTTTTGTCTCTGCATTTTCGCGTATTCAACTTGTCTCCAGGTATGATTCGCATTTTCTATCTTCCTTTTCAATGTTTTACTGTCATATATATGCGTTTTTGTCTTTTACATACCACGTTTTTACTTTTTATCACTGTTTCAAAACGCGTTTTTATTTTTTACGCGTTTTTCTTTCTATCCTTCGCTTTCATCATGGTTATTTTGGTATATTTGTTGATATTTTTGCTAGTTTTATCAAAACGCGTTTTCTCTTACTGGTTTTCTTTATCTTAAATACATTTATTTATCTCAAAAGCCCGCCTTCATACTAAAACGTGTTTTCTTGATACATTCTCGCCTCTTTCATTTACTTGTCTACTCACCATTTTCTTTCATTTCGTTATTCACTCTCACTGCCATTTATTCCTCCATTTCATTCGCCATCTTCACTCATATATCTCCATATTATCTCCATTCGCCCTTATATAAAAATGCGTTTTTCTCATATTCATTCACACGCCTTCTCCATTTTACTGAAATTTTACCTTCCATCTCATTTCACATACCTCCATATTTCATACATAATGCATTTTCCCTTTAAAAAATGCTTTACATGATTAAAACGTATTTCTTCCATTTCACCGTTCATTTCCAGCAATAAAATGTCACTTATGCTCATTTCCTTCATTTCATTCATTTCGCCACTTCATATATCCATCACTATCTTTCACAAAATAAGAAAATTTCACTTTGTCTCTTATTTCGGGTTTTTAGCCTAAAGATACAATTTCGGGATTTATATTTGAAATAACAATTTTTAAAATTGCAAAGTTCAAAAATTGTTAAACTTCTGAAAAATCCCGATTGCCTTTGAGAAAATTGTCAAAACTCTGAAAAATCCCGAAATTGCAAAAAGCAAAAATTGCTAAAGTGTCAAAAAGTTCCGAAATTGTTCAAGTCACTCAAAAACCCGAATTGCCTTAAAAAGCACATAAGTTGACCTTTTTGGACGAAATTCCAAATCCAAGTTTTGAGATCTCTTTATCTTGCTGTTTCAAAGAGACAAAATGTCGTTTTCCATTCCACCACTTCATCCATTTCGAATTCATCTTCATTCACCTTCCATTTTTCTTTCAAAGTCCATTTCATTGTTCTAGGGTTTGAGATTCGCCATGTCCACTCACGTTGATGCTGATGATGTGCTGACCTTATGGGGTTTTCACCGCAGTCTTGCAGATTCTTGTTCAATGACGGATGAACCAACTTCTCCAGCAGGCAAAAAGATGAAGTATAAGTTCGACAAATATCAAAATGAGATCTCTCCATCTCACGTTGTTTCAAACATCGATGAGATCAAAGATACAGAAATAGGGCATGTTGATATGTCTAATTTTCTTGAAAGGGTTGAGAAATCTACGTCTTCTGATATGCAAAAGTTGCTGAGAAGTCATATCCATCTCGTGGCTTCTTTTCCTGTTGCTGCCCTTGAACCAGAATTCGTCCTTGCATGTGCAGCACGCTTTGATAGACAATCCAGGACAATTAAGGATGATGATGGCAACGTAGTTATCAGACTTGATGCTGAGACAATCAATAGAGTTTTCAGAGTACCTGATGCAACCACTTATTCAGAGATTTCATTGAAGAGTGCTCACAAACATTTTGAGCAGAAAAAGAATGATTGTATTAAACACATCAACTCTAAATGGCTTCTAAAATCACGACCTTGTGCGACCCGTATGCCCAAGTTGTATCGGTCTGATTTTATAGAAGAAGTTAATGACATGATCACTCTTTTGAGCAGAATTGCAGGGTTGAAAGTTTCTAACATGTTTGAAAGCTGGATGTATAAGTTCATGGTTGTCATTAGAAAAGCACAACATCCAATTTTCTGGGGAGAAATAATCAGTGACTGTTTGTGCGAACAGCTTGCACAGGTTCCTACCACTCTGACCTTCTATATGAATTCATATTTGGTCTACATAGCAGCTTCCTTGAGACATTTTCCAGGCTTATCTCCTGAAGGCGACAGATCATTGGTGCCCGTATGGAAATATTATGATCAGCTGACTTTTATTCCAAGTCGAGCGCATTATAGAAGGGTACAAGATGCCTTCTTTGGTTATTTTATGTGTTTGTTTGACAAAGAGTTGGTAAATAACAGGGTGTCAGATGCAGCTTGGAATAAGGTAAATCAATATGGCTGCTTATTCCTTCAATTTCCAACATTCACCTATATGAGAGTTGGCTGCTTTGAAGATCAGCCATATATGCTACCGAGATATCCTACTGATAAGATCATTTTGATGGAGCTAGGAAGGCAGTTGATGTCAGTTCATTCACGTCAAGCTTCACAACACAAATCTGGAATTGGTATTTCTTCACATAATCCATTGGTAATTGGCAGGTATTCTTTGACAACCTCTTCAAGAGCCAAAGCGATGGAAACTGAACTTCAGGAGATAACATTGAAAAGATTCCAAGCTAGAGTGGATTTTGATTACAGGAGGATGAAGGATAAAATAAAAAGAGTCTTCACCCATGTTCACCGCATCGAAGACATTTGGGCAGACCTCCGTACAGAAAAGGATGTATACAAAATGGATTATTGCAGGCTAACTTTGGAGCAAATCATTGACCTGAATCTGACTTTAATTCCAGAGGGAGTAATTGATGATAAGCAGATTTTGGATCCTGAGTACGAAGAACAGGGAGTTGCTAATGCTCCCATTCCTGCGATTCAATGGTCTCAGAAGGAATCCGTCTCTATCTTTGATAGATTCCAATCAGTCTTGGCGAACACCAATTTTTGGCTCAAAAGCATAGGTGTCAAGACCATCAAAATCAGAGTTAGAGCTGAAGATGACCCAGCTGGCCCTAGAGGATTGAAATCAGAAATTAGGGAACAATCTAAGGAAGGAGCTTCCTCTTCAAGTACCAGAATCAAGCTGAAAGTAAGCAGAGCTCCTGAACAACCATTGGATAGAGAAACATCAAAAGGTAAGGAAGTCAATGAAATGCAGATTCAGGTATTAGATCAGCAAGAAGAAGACGAGGTTCATGAGACCTCTACTATCCTAAGTGAGATAACTCCTCACATTGAGGCCCCAATACCAGAATCAGCTATATCTCCTTTGTCTCCTATCGACAGTGATGTTGATTCTTTCTCTACCGTTTTTGTTCCTTCTATTCCAACACAAGAGACTTGTAATCAGCCTTCATCTGTAACAAATGCTCCCATGATGAACTTACCTAGTAACTTCAAGAGTATTTTTGATATCAATCCAATCTTTTCAGCTATGTCAGAAACAACTCTTCCAGAAATTGATACGTCTGTAACGAATTTTGATTGTTTCATGGCCAATCCTAGTTGCAATTTGTCTTCTGAGCAAAACATTGTTGCTATACAAACTGAGGCACCTTCAAGAATTTATGTTGTATCTCAAACTGAGGCTATTTCTACTGAGACCGCAGTTGCCATTTCAGATGTGACAACCTTGGATCTTCCTCCATGGCTAAATTCAATTGCTCCTAAGAGAAAGAAACAGGCAGTGTCTCCTGATATTTTTGATTTTCGAAAATTGAAGAAACAAAAACCAGTGATTGCAAAGAAAGCCAAAACAGTCTCACAGGTTTTTGTTGACAGCAACAGGATGAAATATGCTGAGATTGCAGAGCCCTTAGTTGATAAACCGCATGAAGAGATGCAGGTATCTGACTACAGGTTCACGAGGGTGGAATTGGGTAAGCAGACTCACGCTAATATGATGCAGGATGCTCAGAGTTCAGTGACAATTCTGACACAAAGCTATAACGAACTCTTAGCTAAAAAGGAAAAGCTCAAAGAAGACAATGCTCAGCTGGTTGCAGTCATTCAGAGGATTACAGGATCATCAGAAGCAGTTGATTCTCTATCTACAGCTCCTCCAAATGAATCAGTTAGACAGTTAGAAAGAATTGCGCAAAAGGCTAAGGCAATTGATTCATGGATAACTCAGCTAATTGAGCAAAGTGTTCCAATGATTGAGAAGACGTTGCAAGTTTTCAAGAATGTCAGGATAGCAAAGATAAAACTGAATCAGACTTTAGAAGCCTTCAAGCAAAGTTTGGAAACGCTTGAAAAAGATTTAAAAATCTGGCATGAGATAGATCAAGTTGATTTACTAATCCTATGCAGCAATTTGATTTTGCCAAATAGGGAAAAGTACATAGAATTTGAGGAACTTATGACAAATAGGTCATTGGTCATTCAAGATCTTATCAAAGATATCGAGGCCACTTTAGAAATGAATGACAAAGTTCAACAGGATATTCTTTCAAATTTTGAAAAGATCTCATGTACAGTTTTGAATCAAGAAGATGAGTTACTTGAAGCTGATTCAGTTACTTCAGATATGGCAGCCAATCTTCGTCAACAAATGGAATCAGAGCAATTTTCTATGGATTCGATTCAAAAGCTTATCAATCATCAAACAATCCTTGAGAAAATGCAAACTTCTTATGAAGAGCATAGATTGGCAACTATTAGATACTTTGATGTAATTCTGAAGACAGTTGCAGTGGCCAAGAACACTTTGGGTCCAGATCCGAACGAGTTGAAGACCATCATCAGCAAATTCTTATCTTTCAAAGATAGGAATGAAATAAATTAAGTTTTAGATTGTTTTATGTAATTTTACTTTCGACAATATATATGTAAAAACAAATTTTGCAATTGCAAGTGTCTTTTCCTTGCAATTTTCGAAAATGTAATTACATGTAAAATCTTACAAGACAAATCACAATTTGGATTGTAATTTTGAATAAGTCAATCGCAATTAGTTATCGGTTGAGAGATTTTCTCAAGTTTGTTGAGATCCTCCCACCTTTTTCTCCAGACCTTCCTCCTATAAATACTTGAGGGGTCTATTGTAATTTTATCTTTTTAGCAAGCAAGAAAACTCTGCAGAATTTTATACTCATAAAGTCTTTGAGCTTTATAGTGAAATATTGTAAATTTTCAAGTGATATCAAAAAGCTGGAATTTCAGACTTTGAGCTGAATTCTTGTTTTGCATCTCAAATGTTCTTATGTCATTTTAGATCAATATCATATTGTGATTACTTGAGAATTGTTGAAGATTGCTGAAGAGAGATTCAATTTAAATATCTACAGTCTTTGTGCTGTAAATCTGAGAATTGAATTCTTAGTTAGTGTTAGAAATAGAGAAGAATTATAAGTCTTTACGCTCATAGTATTTCTCATTTAGAATAGTTGAAAGCATACATTATAATTTCAGTCTTTGAGCTGTTTTATTTTGTATATTTCCATAAAGTAATCGTTCTAAAAAAAAGGGTTGATAGGATTTCATTCTTTAAGACTTTGTGCTTATCGAATTGTTTTCCCGTCCCGGAGGAAATAACGGAAGTCTTTGCGCTTTCAGGAAACTTTATTTCCTTTCTCTTAATTTCACTGTGTAGCTGTTGTAACAAGTTTTAGTAACATTTACTGTGTCTTTTCTGTGAAGAGAGAAGAACGTAATCTTTCCTGAAACAAGAGGAACGATTGCTGTCCTACCCTTAATTTTATTTAGTTAAAGGGGGAGCCTTCCCTTAATTAGGAGAGTTTAACTCACGTGCTGTGGTTGAAATCTCAATTTTGTACGCTTTCACGAGAATACAAAATTTCCAACCAACAAAACAATACACAAAAGCATACATAAGGCAAACACGATGCATACAAAGAATACACAAAGAATGCAATGAATACCTGGAGCAAACACACGAAATACATGAAGCACACATGTAGAGTACACAAAGCACAAACATGCAGAATACACTAGACAAAAAAGAAATACATGAACCAAATATGATACACACAAAAAGAAAACATAACACACACATGGAACATAGAACATACAACAATGTTTCTACACAATAAATATTCGACAAATATTTGCAAAAGCCAAACAGAAGGGAACCTATGCATAAAGTTGGAGCCTAAATTGAAGGGTAAAGACTACGGACACCGTTCTCCAAAATTGAGAATTTTTGAATGCTTGAAATGGGGTTATGAAGGTATAGGTCTGCTCTACACTTTTCTGCAACTTGTTGTTGACAAAAGTTTTGGAAGTAATCTACACACGCGAAGATACAAGAAAGGGTTGTGTTGTAAAGGAGTTTGCCTTAGTCAAACCCTAGTTTTCATGTTCCCACCTCCACAAACAACAAATGATGATGGTAGAGAGTGCTTACCTTAAGTCACCTGAGTAGAGTAAAAAAAAAACAATAATTGACTCTAATAAACAAATGATAATTGATATTGTTAACTTCGGTATGAAATTCCTATCAAAATGATGTCACAACATAAGTTGCCACAAGAAGATGATCGATGCATGATTGAATTGCGTTGATGACCTACAAAACGTTAGTACACATAATACAATACATTGTTGTAGCTAACATCTAAAAGATAAATCGCATATTGATGCAAGAGCATCTAGCAACCTAAAAAATGTAGGTTTTGGATTTTGATGTTAGGTGCCTTAATTGAGTTTATGAAGGTCATAAACAACCATGGAAGACCATGGAGGGTCTCTTTTCATATTTTGTTTGCAATCCTAGGCTTGAAGTCTTGAAAAAAAGCATATTTTGCAAGTATAAGTACAAGAAGACATTAGGCTACATTAGGTTTTTGAAGGAAAAGCATGTATTTTCTAATGGTTATAGTTTTTGATATTCATTTATCCTAAATCAATGAGAATACACATTCAAAGAACCTGTGGGAGTAGTGCACATAAAACCATACACAAAAGCATACATAAGGAAAACACGATGCATACAAACAATACACGGAGCATGCAAAGAATACACGCAGCAAACACACGATGTACATCACGCACACGCAAAATACACGAAACACACACACGCATAATACACTAGACAGCCAAGGAATACTTGTAGCAAACATGATACACGCATAAAACAAACATAACACACATATGGAATATAGAACATATAACAACAATGTTAGTACACAATAATCAATGGAGTACATGTAAAACCATAAACAAAAGCATACATAAGGCAAACACAATGCATACAAAGAATACACAGTACGCAAGAAATACACACAGCAAACACACATAATACATGAAGCACACACACAAAATACAAGAAGAACACACACGCAGAATACACAAAGCACACATATAACAACAATGTTAGTAAACAATAATCAATGTAGTACACCTAAAACAATAAACAAAAGCATACATAGGACAAACACAATGCATACAAACAATACACATAGCACGCAAAAAATACATGCAGAAAATACATGAAATACATGAAGCACACACGTAAAATACACGAAGCACACACACGTAGAATACACATAGCACACACTCATAAAGAAAAGATAATGATCACACGAAATATAGAACATATAACAATAATTTTAGCACACAATAATCAGTGGAGTACACATCAAAGTTCAAACCATACACAAAAATCATACATAAGGTAAATACGATGCATACAAAGAATACACAAACCACGCAAAGAATACACAGAGTGAACACACGAAATACATGAAGCACACACAGAGTATACGAAGCACACACACCCAGAATACACTAGACAAACAACAAATACATGAACCAAACATGATACATACATAAAGCAAACATAACACACACATGGAACATAGAACATATAACAACAATGTTAGTACACGATAACTACTCGACATAGATTTGGAAAATACAGATAGAAGGGCACCTGCGCATAAATTTAGAACCTAAATTGAAGGGGAAAGACTACAGACGCCTTTGTCCAAAATTGAGAATTTTGAATGCCCTGAATAGGGTTATGAAGGTATAGGTCTGCTCTACACTTTTCTGCAACTTGTTGTTGACAAAAGTTTTGGAAGTAACCTACACACGCAAACATACAAGAAAGGGTTGTGTTGTATAGGAGTTTGCCTCAATGAAACCCTATTTTTTGTGTTCCCAACTCCACAAACAGCAAATGATGATAGTAGAGAGTGCTTACCTTAAGTCGAGTAAAGGAAAAATAAACAATAATTGACTGTAATAAACAAACGGTAATTGATAATGTTACCTTAGGTATGAAATTCCTATCGAAATGATGTCACAACATAAGTTACCACAAGAAGATGATTGAATTGTGTTGATGACCTGCAAAACATTAGTACACATAATACAATAGATTGTTGTAGCTAACATGTAAAAGATAAATCACATATTGATGCAAGAGCATCTAGCAACATAAAAAATGTAAGTTTTGCATTTGGATGTTAGGTGTCTTAATTGAGTTTGTGAAGGTCTTAGACATGCATGGAAGACCATGTAGGGTCTCTTTTCATATTTTGTTTGCAATCCTAGGTTTGTAGTCTTGAAAAAAAAAGCATACTTTCCAAGTTTAAGTGCAAGAAGACATTAGGCTCCATTAGGTTTTTGAAGGAAAGGCATGTATTTTTGAATGGTTATTGTTTTTGATATTCATTCATGTTAAATCAATTAGAATGCACACTCCAAGAAGCTATGGGAGCAAGATTTCATCAAATATACTTTTTTTGTCAATTTTCTGAAATTACAGTCTGAAAACAGCATTGTACGGCCTTGTACGGAGCCATATCAGGTTCTATAATTGGATGGGACTATAGAGAATTGTTTTAAGAATCCAATGCAATTGGTTTGGTGTGATTTCATTGTGTTTTGAGAAAGATATGGCCAAAATACTATTTGCAGCTCTATTACAGATCTAGGGTTTACAGCAAGCTTAAAAAATTCATAACTTTTGTTTGCACCATCAAAAATTGATAAAACATAGTGAAATTCTTGTTTAGATTGCTGCCCATGTCCTCACCAAAGCAGAAGTCTTAATTCAATCATTTGTGTGATTTATGAAGGTCTGAGTGTGTTCTTAGTCAAAAAGATTGTCAAAACCCTAGGTTTCTTTGAGGGCTTAAGCAAGAAACTTGTATCTTTGAGGTCACCCTAACAAGTGGGGTTTGAGACAACTTCAGTACAGTCTTTAGAATCTGAAAACCTTAATTTTTTTGCATTTGTTTATCATTCTGCATCACATATATCTTCATAATAAAAACATGATAGTGCCTAGTTATTCAAATGATAGGGAAAACTTGTTTATTTATGAATTTCAATTGACTTTTTGCATATAGGCTAATCTCAGGTCATTTTGCAACGCTCAAAACTGACAGACACAATAATAATTATCATAATACGACAACTTTAGGACTAGGGCATCTTTGCCCTTGTCCGTGTGATTTTAACCCAATTTTTTTGGAACGTCAAATATTTTAATGTATTTTTCCAATCTGGTTTTAGCCACCAACTTACGAACTCATCAATGCACAATGTTAATACAAACACGATGCAGATATATCGCACGCAAGAAAAGGCAAGATTCAGTAATAAATAAGGCATACAATGAGCAATCAATGGAGAGCAAATAAAACCATACACAAAAGCATACATAAGGCAAAAACAATACATACAAAGAATCCACAAAGCATGCGAGGAATAATAGCAGCAAACACACGAAATACATCACGTACAAAGGCAAAATACACAAAGCACACAAGAGCAGAATACACTAGACAAACAAGGAATACATGAAGCTAACATGATACACGTATAAAGCAAACATAAGACACATATGGAATATATCTAACATATAACAACAATGTTAGTACACAATAATCATTATAGTACACCTAAAACCATAAACAAAAACATACATGGACAAACATGATGCATACAAAGAATACACAAAGCACACAAAAAATGCATGCAAAAAACACACGAAATACATGAGACACACATACAATACACGAAGCACACACACGCAAAATACACATAGCACACACATAAAGCAAAGATAGTGATCACATGGAATATAGGACATATAACAACAATTTTAGCGCACAATAATCAATGGACTACACATCAAATCATACACAAAAAACATACATAACCCAAACACGATGCATACAAAGAATACACACCGCAAACACACGAAAAACATGAACTACACATGAAGAATACACGAAGCACACACACGCACAATACACTAGACAAACAAGGAATACATGAACCAAAAATGATACGCACATAAAGCAAACATAACACACACATAAAACATATAACATATAACAACAATGTTAGTACACAATAAATATTTGAGATAGATCTGGAAAAGGCAGATAGAAGGGCACCTAGGCATAAAGTTGGAGCCTAAATTGAAGGGTCAAGATTGCGGACACCCTTGTCCAAAATTGAGAATTTTTGAATGCTTGAAATAGGGTTATGAAGAAACAAGACTGCTCTACACTTTTCTGCAACTTGTTGACGAAAGTTTTGGAAGTAACCTACACACGCGAAAATACAATAAAATGTTGTGTTGTATAGGAGTTTGCCTCAATCAGACCCTAGTTTTTGTGTTCCCACTTCCACAAACAGAAAATAATGATGGTAGAGAGTGTTTACCTTAAGTCGAGTAGAGGAAAAATAAACAATAATTCACTGTAATAAACAAATGATAATTGATAATGTTACCTTTGGTATGAAACTCCTATCGAAGTGATGTCACACCATAAGTTGTCACAAGAAGTTGATCAATGGATGATTCAATTGACTTGATGACCTACAAAACGTTAGTACAAATAATACAATAGATTGTTGTAGGTAACATGTAAAACATAAATCACATATTGATGCAAGAGCATATAGCAACCTAAAAAATGTAAGTTTTTGATTTTGATGTTGTGAGTCTTAATTGAGTTTGTGAAGGTCTTAGACAACCATGGAAAACCATGTAGGGTCGCTTTTCATATTTTTTTTGCAATCCTAGGTTTGAAGTCTTGAAAAGGTGCATATTTTGAATGTTTAAGTGCAAGAAGACAATAGGCTACATTAAGTTTTTCAAGGAAAAGCATGTATTTGCAAATAGTTATTGTTTTTGATATTCATTCATGTTGAATCAATGAGAATACACGCTCCAAGAAGCTATGGGAGGAGTGCACAAAAAACTATGGACAAACAATGCACAAAGCATGCAAGAAATACACATAGAAAACACACGATGTACATCACGCACACACAAAATACATGAAGCACACACACATAATACACTAGACAACCAAGGAATACTTAGAGCAAACATGATACACCCATAAAGCAAAGATATCACACATATGGAATATAGAACATTGAACAACAATGTTATTACACAATAATCAATGGAATATACTCAGACCCTAGGTTTTGTGTTCCCACTTCCACAAATAGCAAATACTGATGGTAGAGAGTGTTTACCTTAAGTCAAGTAGAGAAAAAATAAACAATAATTCACTGTAATAAACAAATGATAATTGATAATGCTACCTTTGGTATGAAACTCCTATTGAAGTGATGTCACACCATAAGTTGTCACAAGAAGTTGATCAATGGATGATTGAATTGCCTTGATGACCTACAAAACGTTAGTACAAATAATACAATAGATTGTTGTAGGTAACATATAAAATATAAATCACCTATTGATGCAGGAGCATCTAGCAACCTAAAAAATGTAAGTTTTTGATTTTGATGTTGTGAGTTTAAATTGAGTTTGTGAAGGTCTTAGACAACCATGGAAAACCATGTAGGGTCTCTTTTCATGTTTTGTTTGCAATCCTAAGTTTGAAGTCTTGAAAAGGTGCATATTTTGCATGTTTAAGTGCAAGAAGACAATAGGCTACATTAAGTTTTTCAAGGAAAAGCATGTATTTCCAAATAGTTACTGTTTTTGATATTCATTCATGTTGAATCAATGAGAATACATGCTCCAAGAAGCTATTGGAGGAGTGCACAAAAAACCATGGACAAAGCATACATAAGGAAAACACGATGCGTACAAAGAATACACAAAGCATGCAAGAAATACACACAACAAACACACTATGTACATCACGCACACACACAAAATAAACGAAGCACACACACGCAGAATACACTAGACAACGAAGGAATACTTGGAGCAAACAAGATACACCCATAAAGCAAAGATATCCCACATATGGAATATTGAACATAGAACAACAATGTTATTACACAATAATTAATGGAGTACACATAAAATCATAAACAAAAGCATAAATATGGCAAACACGATGTATACAAAGACTACAAAAAGCACACAAGAAATACACACAGCAAACACACGTAATACATGAAGTGCACACGCAGAATACACGAAGCACTCACACGCAGAATACACAGCACACACGCATAAAGCAAAGATAACAATCACATGGAATATAGAACTATAGAACATATAACAACAATGTTAGCACACAATAATCAATTGAGTATACATAAAACCATACACAAAAGCATACATAAGGCAAACATGATGCATACAAACAATACACAAAGCACGTAAAGAATACATGCAGCAAACACATGAAATACATGAAGCACACACGCAGAGTACACGAAACACACACACCCAAAATACACTAGACAGACAAGAAATACATGCACCAAACATGATACACACATAAAGAAAACATCACACACAAACGGAACATAGAACATATAACAACAATGTTAGTACACAATATATATTCGACATAAATTTGGAAAAAGCAAATAGAAGGGCACCTGCACATAAAGTTAGAGCCTAAATTGAAGGGGCAAGACTGCGAACGCCCTTGTCCAAAATTGTGAATTTTTGAATGCGAATGCTTGCAACAGGGTTATGAAGGTACAGGTCTGCTCTACACTTTTTTGCAACTTGTTGTTGTTGAAAGTTTTGGAAGTAAACTACACACGAAAATACAAGAAAGGGTTGTATTGTATAGGAGTTTGCCTCGGTCAAACCCTAGTTTTCGTGTTCCCACCTCCACAAACAATAAATGATGATGGTAGAGAGTGCTTACCCTAAATCAGAAAGAGGAAAAATAAACAATAATTGACTGTAAAAAACAAATGATAATTGATAATGTTACCTTAGCTATGAAACTCCTATCGAAATGATGTCACACCATAAGTAGCCACAAGAAGTTGATTGATGGATGATTGAATTGCGTTGATGACCTGCAAAACGTTAGTACACATAATACAATAGATTGTTGTAGCTAACATGTAAAATATAAATCACATATATATTCGAGAGCATCTAGCAACCTAAAAAATGTAAGTTTTGGATTTTGATGTTAGGAGTATTAAATGAGTTTGTGAAGGTCTTAGACAACCATGGAAGGCCATGTAGGGTCTCTTTTCATATTTTGTTAACATGATGCATTCAAAGGAATAGACAAAGCAAGCAAGAAATACCCAGAGCAAACACACGAAATACATGAAGAACAGATGTAGAATACATGAAGCACACACACGCAAAATACACAAAGCACACACGCATAAAGCAAAGATAACGATCACACAGAATATAGAACATATAACAATGTTAGCACACAATAATCAATGGAGTACACATAAAACAATACACAAAAGCATACATAAGGAAAACACGATGCATAAAAAAAATACACAAAGCTCACAAACAATACCGAAAGCAAACACACGAAATACATGAAGCACACACGCAGAGTACACAAAGCACAAACATGCCGAATAAACTAGACAAACAAGGAACACATGAACCAAACATGATACACACATAACGCAAACATACCACACACACGAAACATAGAACATATAACAACAATGTTTCTACACAATAAATATTTGACAAATATTTGGAAAAGGCGGATAGAAGGGCACTTGCACATAAAGTTGGAGCCTAAACTGAAGGGGCAAGACTGTGGATGCCCTTCTCCAAAATTGAGAATTTTTTAATACATAGCACGCAAGAAATACATGCAACAAACACACATAATACATGAAGCAAACAAACATAATACAAATAGCACACACACGCAGAATACACAAAGCACATATATAACAACAATGTTAGTAAACAATAATCAATGTAGTACACCTAAAACCATAAACAAAAGAATACATAGGACAAACATGATGCATACAAACAATAAACATAGCACGCAAAAAATACATGTAGAAAACACACGAAATACATGAAGCACACGTACAATACTCGAAGCACACACACGTAGAATACGCATAGCACACACTCATAAAGCAAAGACAACGATCACAAGGAATATAGAACATATAACAATAATTTTAGCACACAATAATCAGTGGTGTACACATCAAACCATACACAAAAAGCATACATAAGGTAAACACGATGCATACAAATAATACACAAAATATGCAAAGAATACACACAACAAACAAACGAAATACATGAACCACACATGAAGAACACACAAAGCACACACACGCACAATACACTAAACAAACAAGGAATACATGAACCAAAGATGATACATACATAAAGCAAACATAACACACACATAAAACATAGAGCATATAACAACAATGTTAGTACATAATAAATATTCAACATAGATCTTGAAAAGGAAGATAGAAGGGCACCTGCGCATAAAGTTGGAGCCTAAATTAAAGAGTGAAGATTGCGAACGCCCTTGTCCAAAATTGAGAATTTTTTACTGCTTCAAATAGGGTTATGAACGTACAGGACTGCAATACACTTTTCTGCAACTTGTTGTCGACAAAAGTTTTGGGAGTAACCTAAACGCGTGAAAATACAATAAAAATTTGTGTTGTAGAGCAATTTGCCTCAATCAAACCCTAGTTTTTGTGTTCCAACCTCCACAAACAGCAAATAATGATGGTAGAGAGTGCTTAACCTAAGTTTGGTAAAGGTAAAATAAACAATAATTGACTGTAATAAACAAATGATAATTGATAATGTTACCTTTGGTATGAAACTCCAATCAAAGTGATGTCACACCATAAATTGTCACAAGAATTTGATCGATGGATTATTGAATTGCCTTGATGACTTGCAAAACGTTAGAACACATAATACAATAGATTGTTGTAGCTAATATGTAAAAGTTAAATCACCTATTGATGTCGGAGCATCTAGCAACCTAAAAAATCTAAGTTTTTGATTTTGATGTGGGGAGTCTTAATTGAGTTTGTGAAGGTCTTAGACAACCATGGAAGACCATGTAAGGTATCTTCTCATATTTTGTTTGCAATCCTAGGTTTGAACTCTTGAAAAGGTGCATATTTTGCAAATTTAAGTGCAAAAAGCCATTAGGCTACAATACGTTTTTTAAGGAAACGCGTGTATTTTTGAATGCTTATTGTTTTCGATATTCATTCATGCTGAATCAATAAGAATACATGCTCCAAGAAGCTATGGGAGGAGTGCACATAAAACCATACGCAAAAGCATAAATAGGACAAACACGATCGATACAAAGAATACACAAAGCATGCAAAGAATACACACAGCAAACACACGATGTACATCACACACACGCGCAAAATACAAGAAGCACACACACGCAAAATACACTAGACAACCATGGAACACTTGGAGCAAACACAATACACGCATAAAGCAAAGATATGACACATATGGAATATTTCAAATATAACAAAAATGTTAGTACACAATAATCAATGGAGTACATGTAAAACCATAAACAAAAGCATACATAACACATACACGATTCATACAAAGACTACACAAAGCACGCAAAAAATACAAACAAACACACGTAATACATGAAGCACACACGCAGAATACACAAAGCACACACGCATAAAGCAAAGATAACAATCACATGGAATATAGAACATATAACAACAATGTTAACACACAATAATCAATGGAGTACACATAAAACCATACACAAAAGCATAAATAAGGCAAACACGATGCATAAAAAGAATACACAAAGCACGCAAAGAATACAGGGAGCAAACACACAAAATACATGAAGCACACACACACAGAGTACACAAAGCACACACACGCAGAATACAATAGACAAACAAGAAATACATGAACCATACATGATAGTCACATAAAGCACACATAACACACACATGGAACATTGAACATATGACAACAATGTTAGTACACAATAAATATTCGACATAGATTTGGAAAAGGCAGATAGAAGGGCACCTGCGCATAAAGTTGGAGCCTAAATTAAAGAGTGAAGATTGTGAACGCCCTTGTCCAAAATTGAGAATTTTTTTACTGCTTCAAATAGTGTTATGAAGGTACAGGACTGCTCTACACTTTTTTGCAACTTGTTGTCGACGAAAGTTTTGGAAGTAACCTACACACATGAAAATACAATAAAAATTTGTGCTGTATAGGAGTTTGTTTGACTCAAACCCTAGTTTTTGTGTTCCCACCTCCACAAACAGCAAATAATGATGGTAGAGAGTGCTTACCCTAAGTCGGGTAAAGGTAAAATAAACAATAATTGACTGTAATAAACAAATGATAATTAATGTTACCTTTGGTATGAAACTCCTATCGAAGTAATGTCACACCATAAGTTGTCACAAGAAGTTGATCGATGGATGATTGAATTGCCTTGATGACTTGCAAAACGTTAGTACACATAATACAATAGATTGTTGTAGCTAACATGTAAAAGATAAATCATCTATTGATGCAAGAGCATCTAGCAACCTAAAAAATCTAAGCTTTTGATTTTGATGTTGGGAGTCTTAATTGAGATTGTGAAGGTCTTAGACAACCATGGAAGACCATTTAAGGTATCTTTTCATATTTTGTTGGCAATCCTAGGTTTGAACTCTTGAAAAGGTGCATATTTTGAAAATTTAAGTGCAAAAGTCATTAGGTTGCATTAAGTTTTTGAAGGAAAAGCATATATTCTTGAATGCTTATTATTTCTGATATTCATTCATGTTGAATCAATGAGAATACACTCTCCAAGAAGCTATGGTAGGAGTGCACATAAAACCATACACAAAAGCATACATAAGACAAACACGATCGATACAAAGAATATACAAAGCATGCAAAGAATACACACAGTAAACACATCATGTACATCACGAACACACGCAAAATACAAGAAGCACACACACAGAATACACTAGACAACCAAGGAATACTTGGAGCAAACATGATACACACATAAAGCAAAGCTATGACACATATGGAATATTTAACATATAACAACAATGTTAGTACACAATAATCAATGGAGTACATGTAAAACCATAAACAAAAGCATACATAACACATACACGATTCATACAAATACTACACAAAGCACGTAAGAAATACACACAGCAAACACACATAATACATGAAGCACACACGCAGAATACACAAAGCACACACGCATAAAGCACAGACAACAATCACATGGAATATAAAACATATAACAACAATGTTAGCACACAATAATCAATGGAGTACACATAAAACCATACACAAAAGCATACATAAGGCAAACATGATGCATAAAAAGAATACACAAAGCACGCAAAGAATACAGGGAGCCAACACACGAAATACATGAAGCACACACACACAGAGTACACAAAGCACACACACGCAGAATACATTAGACAAACAAGAAATACATGAACCATACATGATACACACATAAAGCAAAAATAACACACACATGGAACATTCAACATATAACAACGATGTTAGTACACAATAAAAATTCGACATAGATTTGGAAAAGGCAAATAGAAGAGCACCTCCACATAAATTTAGAGCCTAAATTGAAGGGGGGAGACTGCAGACGCCCTTGTCCAAAATTGAAAATTTTTGAATGCTTGGAATAGGGTTATGAAGGTACAGGTCTGCTCTACACTTTTCTGCAACTTGTTGTTGACGAAAGTTTTGGAAGTAACCTACGCACAAAAATACAAGAAAGGGTTGTGTTGTATAGGAGTTTTCGTTAATCAAACCTTATTTTTCGTGTTCCCGCCTCCACAAACAACAAATGATGATGGTAGAGAGTCGTTATCTTAAGTCAAGTAGAGGAAAAATAAACAATAATTGACTGTAATAAACAAATGATAACTGATCATGTTACCTTAGGTATGAAATTCCTATCGAAATGATATCACAACATAAGTTGCCACAAGAAGATGATCGACGAATAATTAAATTGTGTTGATGACCTGCAAAACGTTAGTACACATAATAGAATAGATTGTTGTAGCTAACATGTAAAAGACATCACATATTGATGCAAGAGCATCTAGCAACCTAAAAAATGTAAGTTTTGATTTTGATGTTAGGTGTCTTAATTGAGTTTGTGAAGGTCTTAGACAACCATGGAAGACCATGTAGGGTCTCTTTTCATATTTTGTTTGCAATCCTAGGTTTGAAGTCTTGAAAAAAAGCATATTTTGCAAGTTTAAGTGCAAGAAGAATTTATGCTACATTAGTTTTTTGAAGGAAAAGCATCTATTTTCGAATGGTTATTGTTTTGATATTCATTCATGCAAAATCAATGAGAATACATGCTCCAAGAAGCTGTGGGAGGAGTGCACATAAAACCATACACAAAAGCATACATAAGGCAAACATGATGCATACAAAGATTACACAAAGCATACAAGGTATACACGCAGCAAACCCATGATGTACATC
>VDFB02039008.1:0-36218 GCA_007258455.2 Sequoia sempervirens
TTGTTGGAATTGGCCGAGAGTTAACCGCAAGGTTTTTTTTTGATCGGCTGTCAAAAGGTTCATTTATTGCCTGAACCGGTTGGCACCATTCTCTGCTCCATCGACAACCATTTGTCCGCAGTCTGCCAGTACCATTCATCAAATCACTGGTACCTCGGCGCCTTGAAGTTGTTGTTCTGTGCCTATCATATTTTTGCTTGGCATATATTTCTCCATCTCCGGTAGTATTAGGATTGGAAAATCACAGTTTGACTGCATTGGCCATCATCCATTCGGCTGTCACCGAAAATTTTCATCTTCATCGGGTCTGATAAAGCATTTCCTGGGTACGAATCATTGTGCCTTGTGGTTGGTTAACATACATATTCCTCCTGCATCAGTATTGTACCCAGCCAATGCATAATACCCCGGTTCATTTTCAATTGTAGTGTTTCATCGTGGGTGTTCTCCCCGACGTCCATTCTTGCTGGTACCTGGTTACTTGTATTTTTGACAGGACTACGGTCTGCATCCTCCGTGTACCTATCTGCAGATACCATCCAATCAGATCTATTGGTGTCCTCTCCCGGGTACCGACAATCAGCATATGTGGCTGCCATAGTCCAAGATCTGGCGTACCTATACCTATCATAGCTGGTTCATTTATCTTGCTGGCTTGTGAACGAGCGATCAAATCAGCGTACTTGGCCTGCACTATCCCGTCACCGTCTTCATTGCTCGAAATTTGGCAACATACCTTTGGTGGTATAATCTCTTTTTATTGGCTGGTAAAAGTTTTTAATTATTGGAAAGCTTTTTATAAAAGCTTGTTATTTGTAACACTTTTTAATAAAGCTTTAAGGCTGACAGTTTTGTAAGGTGATTAGGGTGGGGTGCCCCCGGGTGGCTCGGCCACCAGGGCACCACCACTACTCTTCCCGTCTGCCACCAATGGTGGTGGCGGGCCTACATTTTTTTTAAACTTTTTGTGCAAGGGGGTCATGTGGCCGACTTAGGGCCTAAGTTTTTACCCAATTTAGTGATAAGTGTTTTGCACCCAGTGTAGTGTAAAGGTCCATTTTTTAGGCCTTTTTTTCGTTTTTGCATAACTTTTGTTCCAAATGGCAAAATTTTGCAAACAAAATATCGTCGGAAAGGTGGCAATCTCAACTTTCTAGTGGTACTGATGTTTCTTCATAATTTTGTCATTTGACTACATTTATTTCTCATTGAAGTCCAAAGGTCCATTTGCACTCTCGTGCTCTTCATATTTTCTTTGCACTTCAATTTAGTTCCAGAGCATCTCTCAATTGATTGCTACATCATATATTCCAGAGTTGTGCCAGTTTTTGAGTTTTCTAGTGTTCCTTGGCATCGGGTATGCTGTGGCTTTATCATGATTCCAACTTGAGTTAATCAGTGACTCTAATATGGTTTTAATAGCAAACAGAAGTATCTTTCATTGCTTGCCGCATTCAAGATTCTAGTGTTACTCCACAGTGTACTTCCAATGCTTCTTCTTGTAGTAGGTTATCTCTTATGGGGGGGTCCTATGATCTCTTTTATCATCCTTTGTATGGATAGATATTGATTGTATTTGTGATTAATATCATTATTGTATCGTATCTCTCCTTTGGGGAGAAATTTTTTCCCACTGGGTTTTTTCCTTTTCTCTGGTTGTGAGAGATTTCATTTGCATGAGTACCTAATATGGCCTCGTAGCTGAGACTCATATTTGCATTTCATCTTGCATAATAATCTCCCTAAGTTTACACATAAGGGGGGGTGTTGGTGTAAATAGGTTTTTACCTTTTACACATTATCTTAAGCTTAACTTAGGACACATATACTTAATATTTGTTAATATTTGTTTTGGGTAGTTTCACCCGTGACTCATCTTGTTTTATGACTGTGAGTTTGTTCACCGCATTTCTCTCCTATTTAATAGGCTTTTGTGTACATGATTATAAAATCATCTTAGCTTTAATTAAGCTTATCACATTATTTTGTGATTATTTTTTCTCAGTTGGTTAAGTTGCAGGTTGCTCCTGGGTGATTTGGAGTTTTACTCCAACAATTATTAGGTTAATATATGAACACTATCAAATCTTTTCATCTTTATTCAAACCTGTTGCCTCCATGGCATCTAAGGAATATGACACAAATAGTGATGGTTCAGAGAATAAGCCTTAACATGATAGAATTGTTGAAGCCCACCTATCCTCTGAGTTGTCTTGTAAGAAAACCCAGCCTAGAAAACCCCAACTTGTTAAAGTTAACCCTAAGAGCTACACTGACTTCCTAGTCCCCTTAAAGAATCTAGCTCTTAAGGGATCCCCTGCTAATAAGTTGGTTTCTTACTCTACAGACTCTCTGAAGGACAAAGCTGAGAACCCTGAAGTTAGCAAAAACTTTGTGCCCTCCCCTCTTTCAGAGTTGATGGTAGCTCCCCCAACCCAAATGATGTTAACCTCATTTTAGAATGGGTTCAGTCTGGTGATATTATTTCCTCTACAAGAAATGGAATTGGTGACATTTTCAGGGTTTTGAAATGGGCCTATCAAGAAATTAATGATCTTAATCAAAGAAATAGGGATCTATATAACACTAGTAGAATTTGGCAAATAAATGACTACGTGACTAAAAATTTTAGTCACATGACTAACACTAGTAGTATTTGGAAAATAAATGACTAATTTGGTCATTGGGTAAAATCACAACTAAATGACTAATATCAAACAAATAAAAATGACTAAATAAATTACTATTACTCCTCTATTCATTTTTCTTTTGAATTTGATCATAATCTATAGAGCTTAAGCCCCCCTCATGGGACTCCCACCTAAGTGGGTCATTTGGCCACCTAGATTGCTTGGTGCACCAAAAATACCTATCGCATGGAAGGCATTGCCTCTCGGTGCAGTCTTTTTTTATTTATTCAAGGGGTAAACACTTTTGACCGGAGCTATGAACCAGAATACATCCATTCAACAATACCACCCCAATGGGGTTTGAACCTTGGTGGCAAGGACAACAATGCCACCATTAAACCATCACACTATGCCAATACTGACACTCTCGGTGCAGTCTTAAGTCCTTCACATATTTTATAAATTTTTTTAACATTTCACTACTAAATGGTAATCATTCCTACATCCATGTGTCACTACTATATAAAGGGAGGATTTAAAACATTAATTTAAGAAAAATATTAATTTTGTCTTAAATATATTTATGTCGAAGGCATATCCTATTTGAAGAAGACAAAGCTAATTTTGTCGATCAATGGTTGGTATCAATCTGCTGGCCATTAAATGAATCCCATTCGTTCATCATTTTTCACGATTTTTTTAATTGTTTTCTGCCATTTTTTCGTTGCTTTCCCTGCCACTCCTCCAAACTCTTCCTCACTGGTATTGACCATTTGCTTCTCCAATTTGGTGAGCTATAGCCTAAAAATAAGGTTTCAATGAGGGTTTTCGAGTATATTTATCAAAATAATTTAACTTTTTGTCGTCGCCTCAATAAACGCCTCCACTTCATAATGATTAGGGTTCGCTTTTGTTTTTTTTTTAATTTTTTATTCCTATCCATCACCGTGAATACTCTCTCCACCATAATTTGAAGGGAATGTTATAGTTATGGTCCTTTTAGATTGATTCGTCTTAAATGGAAAGAGACTGAAATGAGTTGTCATTATTAATATTTATCGCATAAGCCTAGTCTAACTCCGTGAATGAAAACAAGTATTTTGTCATATACATACATATATATATATATATATATATATATGTATATATATATATATATGTGTATATATATATATATATATATGTATATATATATATATATATATGTATATATATATATATATATATGTATATATATATTGGTATAAGTGAGTTATATTATTTGATTATACTATTTATTGAGTTTTAAATTTTCCATGGCTATAATGAACAAGTGGTAAGGTTTGGTTCATTTTTTAGATAACGATTTTGCAAAATAAATATTTTTTAATATTTTAACTTTTGCAAAATAAAAATAATTATTTTGTAAAAATTTAACTTATATTTAATATATAATCAAAATATAATCAATTTTTTGAACTAAAGAAAGTTTTTATTTATGCTATTTTAAATATATTAATTATACTAAATATTATATCTAATATTTTAAATATTACTATTAATTACATAAAATGATTAAAATTTATAATTAATAATTATTATAATTTTATATAGTACAAAATAAGATCAACATTTATCTTAATTGACTTCCACACTTCTTCTGCCTACACATTGCACACTAAGGTACAATTGCTAGTTTATGTTTACATTATATTTCTTAATTTTTTAATTATCCTAAATTAAAACAATAAAAAAATACTTTTTCTAAAATAATTTTTTTATTTCCATCTCTTTATTCATTTTCTCTCCCTCAATTGAGACGCATTTTCTTTTTTCTCTCGCTGAAGAAAAAGTAGCTAATACAGTTGAACAGGGTGTTGGCAGCCGCAAGCAAGTTAAAGTAGCTTTTGTCTGTGTGTATTCCCTATTTGCCTATTTCCATTGCTTTTTCAAATGGCCTTCTTGAGAATGAAATGGAAATGGTTGGTTACAACAGTAGGAGAGTAAGGAAACACCCGAAGGGTGAAGGTAATTTCTATTTTTATGCTTCATGCGCTATTTTAATTTAAACCCTATCATTATTATTTAATGGCTGCTAACCCTTTACTGCTTTCAGTAGTGGCATTCGGTTATTTCTTCTAACTAAGAAGGGTCGAACCTTCAACCAATCAGTTCTACCAGTTTCAAGCTGCATCACCATGAGATGCCTATTGCAATGCAAATCCTTTCATATTAAGGCAATGGCTATTAATCTTCCATTCCTTTTACTACTGGTATTGGAGAAATTTTGCAGTTGAAGTAAATGTCGCTTTCCAAGGTATTTTTTGGTAGGTCCACTATTGTAATTTTATTTTTGAAGTAAAATGTATACCACAGAGACATTAAATTATTGTCTTACCATCATTTTTTTTTTCAATTTTGTTAATTTTTCTCCTTAAAATGAAAACTAAATTTGTGTATAATCTTTATTTTATTTTATTTTAGAAATTTTAATAGAACCCATCATAGAAAGGGCCACAATTGCAACATTTTTTGGTGTTGATAATGCTATGGTGAGACTGTAAAGGGAAGAAACTCTAATAAAGCATGACTGGCACAACATGTATAAATTACAGGTAAGGATTTTTATGGATCCTTGCTTAGGCTATGAAGCTTTTCAGTGTTTAAACAAATTCATCTACTATTCCACTCATCATTCATGTTGTGCTTGTATCATTATATATATTCTCAATACATCTCATCGCTGAAATGAGGATTGCATTCTATGTATGCATTTGATTTCAGAATAAGTTAAAGCACATCAATGACTGAGTAAATAATTTTTCTTGTAGCTAGCGAGCATTCTAAAATTTAGTTATTTTAAAGTATAATACCCTTGTAAATTTAGGCATCCCAACTTTCCCCTTGGTTACTTCCTCACTGCTTCGTCAGTCATTAATTCCACTATCCTTAAAGTATGCAACTTCTTATTCTTTTAGATTATTTAGTGAGGGTTGGTGATAGTTCCGCAACCCTTACAACTCATAGGGTTACTACTTTTTATGCGATGCTTTTCCAGTTGGGATACTGGTGGATTTACAATACTATAATTTGTATTCCTACAGCCTGTATGCCTATAGTTTAATTGATAAGGAGGCATTTTCCACAGTGATATCACTATCAGGATTCAACTATTTTCAACCGTGTAGTTTTACGAGCCAAACTCATTAACCCATGTTTCATGAGTAGTGGTTCACAAGAACCTAACTCTCATAATGAATGGTCCACTCAGCACCCATTGCAATTAGAGGATGTTGAATTATCCTGAGTTGATGTAATGCAGGGATGCTAGCTATCTTTGTCTGTGGGAAGATGATCTCTCATATGTATCACCCCTATTTTTTTGAAGTAACAGACACGTGGTTTCAGAAAAGAATATAATAATATCAAAAAGTATATTGGTACCAAATTGGACCACTTAGTCCTAACCAGCCATGTGAGAGGATGTATCCATTTGGAAAACCAAGCTATTTTTCACTTATGAATACAATCTTTTAAAAATTTAGTCGTTTGTGTCACGCCAATCCCTTGCCTTGTAACATTTGGTCTTTGAAGTACAAGCGCTAGTATAATGGCACAAAACTGTGTAGAAACATGTACTGTACAATGTATAAGGTTTGTAAAGAAGAATGTATTAAGTTTAACATATGAAGATGATCGGATATCTACTATTCACTCTATATGAAAATAGCTCTGAAAATCATTGCAATTACAGCTTCAGTAGTAGCTACAATACATTCAATACTAAATAATTCTGTCAGGAAAATTGTCCCAAAAATAACCTCAAGGGAGAGGAAAACAAAATAAACAAAAAATTTAAACCACCAAATGATCATTTCACAGTTCAAAATATCTCCATGTGAAGAAACAAACAAGGGTCTAACACTTTGTAGTACAATAATTTTATATATGAAAACATCAACAGATAAAACCACATAACCAATGCCTTCATTTACCAGATAACAACAGACCTGTTTTAGAATGAAATAAAACACAACAAAAATTAAAAGTGATCTAGCCATGTACAAATTTCTAAAAAAAAATCATTGAAATCATGGCAAGTGAGTTACCTCATGATTTTACACAAGTTGTGTTGTGCTGTCAATGATGCCGATGAGAAAAATGGTTACAGTTTGTAGGAAAAAAAATTACAAAACACTACCAAAGCAGAATTTAAGAAAAATTGAGATGAAACAAAATGAGTCTCCATACAGTTGCTGCTTCATTCTATTCATAATAAATGAAAAGTAGGTCTAAAAATATTGGGCTTAAGAGCTACTAAATTCTTGAGCTTGGGACAAGATTTTTGTAGCCTTTTAAATAAAAATATTGGTTGTGAGTTGAAATTTGTTTTCAGATTTGAGGCAAGGAATGTTTCAACTGTTTGGAAGTTGTTTTGTGTGGTGTGAGACAACTTTTCAGGTGAAAGGTGCTAATAAATGTAGCCTTATTGGCTAATCAAAACATTCCCTCAAAATGGTGTATGGTGCAGATTCATTTCAAAGAGCTTGAGTGCATGTACATTGTCCTGTACAATATGTTTGATAGGAAATATATATATAGTGAGTTACATCATGATTTTGCATAAGTTGTGTTGTGCTGTCAATGATGCCGATGAGAAAAATTGTAACAGTTTGCAGGAAAAAATATTACAAAACACTACCAAAGCAGAATTTAAGAAAAAATGAGATGAACCAAAATGAGTCTCCATACAACTGCCGCTTCAGTCTATTCATAATAAATGAAAAGTAGGTCTAAAAATATTGGGCTTTAGAGCTACTAAATTCTTGAGCTTGGGACAAGATTTTTGTAGCCTTTTAAATAAAAATATTGGTTGTGAGTTGAAATTTGTTTTCAGATTTGAGGCAAGGAATGTTTCAACTGTTTGGAAGTTGTTTTGTGTGGTGTGAGACAACTTTTCAGGTGAAAGGTGCTAATAAATGTAGCCTTATTGGCTAATCAAAACATTCCCTCAAAATGGTGTATGGTGCAGATTCATTTCAAAGAGCTTGAGTGCATGTACATTGTCCTGTACAATATGTTTGATAGGAAATATATATATAGTGAGTTACCTCATGATTTTGCATAAGTTGTGTTGTGATGTCAATGATGCCGATGAGAAAAATTGTAACAGTTTGCAGGAAAAAATATTACAAAACACTACCAAAGCAGAATTTAAGAAAAAATGAGATGAATGAAAATGAGTCTCCATATAGCTGTCGCTTCAGTCTATTCATAATAAATGAAAAGTAGGTCTAAAAATATTGGGCTTAAGAGCTACTAAATTCTTGAGCTTGGGACAAGATTTTTGTAGCCTTTTAAATAAAAATATTGGTTGTGAGTTGAAATTTGTTTTCAGATGTGAGGCGAGGAATGTTTCAACTGTTTGGAAGTTGTTTTGTGTGGTGTGAGACAACTTTTCAGGTGAAAGGTGCTAATAAATGTAGCCTTATTGGCTAATCAAAACATTCCCTCAAAATGGTGTATGGTGCAGATTCATTTCAAAGAGCTTGAGTGCATGTACATTGTCCTGTACAATATGTTTGATAGGAAATATATATATATATATATATTTATGTATGTATGTATGTATGTATGTATGTATGTGTATACCTCGTTGCTTTGTCATTCACAATTGAATTTTAATTCCACTATCCTTAAAGTATGTAACTTCTTATTCTTTTAGATTATGTAGTGAGGGTTGGTGACAGTTCCGCAACCCTTACCACTTGTAGAGTTACTACTTTTTATGCGATGCTTTTCTAGTTGGGTTACTGTTGGATTTACAATACTATAACTTTTATTCTTACAACCTGTATGCCTGTAGTTTGATTGATAAGGAGGCATTTTCCACAGTGATATTGCTATCAGGATTCATCTGTATTCAACCATGTAGTTTTTCGAGTCAAACTCATTGACCCATGTTTCATGAGTAGTGGTTCACAAGAACCCAAATCTCATAATGAATGGTCCACTCAACACCCATTACAATTAGAGGATGTTGAATTATTGCAAATTGATGTAATGCAGGGATGCTATCTCTTTTTTCTGTGGGAAGATGATCTCTCATATGTAGCACCCCTAGTTTTTAAAGTAACAGACATGTGATTTCAGAAAAGAATGTAATAATATCAAAAAGTATATTGGTATCAAATTGGACCACTCAGTCCTAACCAACCATGTGAGAGGATGTATCCATTTGGAAAACCAAGATGTTTGTCACTTATTCATCAAATGTGAGAGGATGTATCCATTTGGAAAACCAAGTTGTTTGTCACTTATGAATACAATCTTTTAAAACTTTAGTCGTTTGTGTCACGCCAATCCTTTGCCTTGTAACATTTCATCTTTGAAGTACAAGAGCCAGTATAATTTACCTAGATTTGGACTTACCTTTTGATTTATATTTCTTCTTATCTCTGGATTTTTCTTACCCCTCTTTTTCTTTGGATTGACCTTTTGCAAAGAGGGCACCTTTAGAGAAATCCTCTATGGTTTCTTCTTAATTCTCTATTTAGTAGGGCTGCAACAACTTCATCAAGTGTTTAACTTAGAAGATGTACTACTAATTGTCCTAAGAAGATTGTCCCATGAATTGGGTAATGAAGAAAACAAACTTACACATTTATCCTTTGCATCCACTAACATCAATAGGCATATATTTTTGAAAATACTCAAATGTTAAGACCCAAACTAAAAACATACATAGTAACAAACCTAGAAATACTACAAAAAAAATACTTATTATATTTTTGACATTTCTTCAAAACAGTAATTTTTGGGATCTCATGTCACATAAGAAACTTGATTACAATGAGGGGGTTTGGGAGTGGAGACCAAAATGACAACTTAGGCAATTGTCTTTATGACTATCATAATATCCTTGATCAATGATGAAGTATCATACTTAGTCATCTTGGACTTGAGAGAAAGGAACTCTATGCTAATTTCCACAAATTATATCGTTTACCATACCAATCAAATGTCGCAAGCTCAGTCTAATTGCTAGTGATAGTTGAGGCTCAAAATCTTCTGCTCCTTTGTCAACTATGATAAGAGGTAAGGCTAGTATCTTTATAATATCATGATAGATGGCTGCACCCTTGATGCATGAGACATTGAACCCCAAGAAGTCCTTTGCAAACTGCTCAGGAAAATACTGCACAATATACTCTTTTGTTGCCTGCTACTTGTTGCCTGCTACTATTCTGATTCATCTGATGCATGCTCAAAACTCACATGGTAATGGCTCCATCTTTTCAAGGATTGAAATCTTGATAGATGTTTGATGTTTCTTGGACACTGCTAGAAACCACTAGAATATCTCTTTCAAATATTGAAACATTGCATTCAACATGCAATGCTAATTTCGTGATCATTGAAAAAACCCTTTCTTGGTACAAGAATTCATTGCCACTACCATCAAAAGTAGGAGAATTCAAATTGTTTACCTTCTGCTTCAATTCCTTTTTGTTGTCTTTTTGGGTACTATTCTGGCATTTCTAGTTTTGAAGCTTCGTACTGAGTATCTCCAAATAATTAACAAAAGATACTATAGCTTTGAAATCTTGTGCTTCACTTTGATACTCCTTAAAGATTATGTGTACTCCTTTTCAATGGTTGTCATAGGTTTAGTTTCTTCATCTTTTTGCAAGAACATGGGTTTGGCAGGTTTTGGAATGAGACTAGCTGTTGGTCAGTTATATGTAGTTGAGCTTCCCTCTTTCTATGATGTTCTAGCTGGATTTGAATTTTCCATGCTTCTCTGAAGCTACAACACTTGAATATAATAGAGTGTGGAGGTTTAAATAAGTTCCCTGATTCCATTGGCAAGCTGTCACAACCGCATCACTTGAGCATAGAATGGTGTAAAAGTTTAAATAACCTCCTTGACTCTATTGGCAACCTGTCGTAGCTACAACACTTGATCATAGAAGATTGTAGAGGTTTAAATAACCTTCCTTATTCCACTAGCAACCTATCACGTCTGCAGTACTTGAAAATAGTAAGTTGTAGAGGTTTAAATAACCTCCCTGATTCCATTGTCAATCACAAATGTAGCACTTGAACATAATAGGAAGTTTCAAAGGTTTAAATAACCTCCTTGATTCTATAGACAATCTATTGCAGCTACAACATTCGAAACTAAAATATTTTCATGGTTTAAATAACTTCCTTGATTCCATTGGCAACTTGTCACAATTGCAACCTTGAACATAGAAGGGTGTGAATGTTTAAATAACCTTCCTGATTCCATTGGAAACCTGTCACAACTGCAGCACTTGAACATGGTAGGGTCTATAGATTTAAATAACCCCCCTCATTCCATTTGCAACCTATCACAGCTATAGCACTTGAACATAGAAATGTGTAAAAGTTTAAATAACCCCCCTGATTCTATTAGCAACCTGTCATAGCTACAACACTTGAACATAGAAGACTGTAGAGGTTTAAATAACCTTCCTGATTCCATTGGCAACATGTCACATCTACAGCACTTGAAAATAGAAAGTTGCAGAGGTTTAAATAACCACCCCAATTCCATTGTCAACCTCTCACAACTGCAACACTTGAATATAATAGGAAGTTGCAGAGGTTTAAATAACCTTCGCCCTACCTATGCCAAAATGGGAGCTTTGGAAAAGGGTATGAACATTCACTAAAGCATAATGGAAGAGGATTTTTTTCATATATAATAGTTGGAAATGCTCTAGTAGACATGTATGCAAAATGTGCAAGCATAGAAAATGAATGTAAACTCTTTGACAAAATGCCTCAAAGAGAGGTTATCTCATGGAATGTAATGATTGTAGGACAACCACAAAATGGATTTTAGTTTTATAAAAAAAATTAGAAACTTTCAAGAAAATGTGATTGGCAGGTGTAAAACTAGACTGCACAAGTTTTTGCCAGCATTCTCTCTGCTTGAGCCAAAATAGGAGCATCAAAACAAGGTATCGACATCCATAAAAGCATAAAGAATAGAGGAATTTTATTAGATGTTGTAGCTGCAAATTCCCCAGAGAGATGCCATCTCATGGATTGCAATGATTGTAGGATATGCACAACATGGATTTGGTAAGGATACTCTCAAAATATTTCAATTAATGAAGTACTCTGGAACATATGCTAATAATTTAAGCTTTGCTTGTGTTCTATATGCATGCAACCATGCAAGTTTAGTGGATGAGGATTGTACATACTTCACTACATGAGTAACCCTTATTGCATTACACCTATAGGTGATCATTATGTTTGCATGGTTGACCTTCTTGCTCGAGCTGACTATCTTGAAGACACTCTACATTTTATCATTAAGATGCTAGGATGTGTTTTTTGGGTGCCTGTAGATTGTATATGAACATTGATTAAGTAGGCCCAACCTATGAATGTAGCCATCAATTATGTAGGCCCAACTTGTGGTGGGTAGCATTGGTGCATGCATGCAACACTTGCCATATTGATACTAATATTAGGTGACTATCAAGTATAATGACCTAGATTTATAATTGATGGCTACATTCATAGGTTGGGCCTACTTAATCAATGTTCATATAAAATCTACAGGCACCCAAAAAACACATCTTGGCATCTTAATGATAAAATGTAGAGTGTCTTCAAGATAGTCAGCTCGAGCAAGAAGGTCAACCATGCAAACATAATGGTCACCTGTAGGTGTAATGCAATAAGGGTTACTCATGTAGTGAAGTATGTACAGTCCTCATCCACTAAAATTGCATGGTTGCATGCATATAGAACACAAGCAAAGCTTAAATTATCAGCATATGTTCCAGAGTACTTCATTAATTGAAATATTTTGACAAAGAAGAATGTCAGAGTACAAGTCATAGTTGAAAAGAGGTCACCTTGTATGATACTTATTTTTTGCAGAAGGAGAATGAACATACTCTTCCGAGATTGTTGAATAAGGGAGATCTCTAGGATTTTATGCATTCTTTCTCCATGTTTCAAAGCCTTTAAGTAGCTTTGAGTGACTGTATTCCACTGTTCCTTAACAAAAATGGCACACTTTATATATGACTCTAGTGCAGATTCCTCCTCTTGTTTAGCTGATGGCAGAATGGTTCTTTTGGGTTCAGATGATGAAGGACCCGCCTAAGTAAAGAATACAAGAGTTGGAAGGAGGAATTATTAAGCAGAAAGATCTTACATGGGAGAAGAGATTGATGATTTCAAAATTGGATTATCTAAGAATAGAATATCAAATAAAGTTGAAGAAAAGATTCCTAGATAGATGGATGATAGCAAGGCTTCTTGCCATTTTCCCATAGTTTCCTCCTTACCAGGCATTGTTTCAACATTTGAAAACACAGGGACAGTTCCCTCAAGAAAAAGTATTGTAGTCTGCTATTGATCATTTTCTTTGACATGGTGTGTTGAAACATGTACTGGATGAAGAGAAAGCTAAAGTTGGCACTACAGAATTAGACTTACCAGTGCAAGTTGGGACCTCCAACTTAAGGGTTGACATTATCGTAAATGGAGTTGGTCCATATCATAAACTTGAAGAGAAGAATAAGTTTGAAATTCAAAGCAACTGATCCATTCAGTGAGTGCTGACAAAGTATTTGGATCATAGGGTTTGGAAAAGTCACTGTGTCTCTGACAAAGTCAATAACAATGGTAGATATCCTTAAAGGACAAATCTCAGTGAAAGGCAGACTAGTGGATGCTACTACTACCTAAGACAAAGAGTACTGTTGATAAAGTTAGTAAGTCTAGAATGATGAAGGCACACCAAAAAAATCTTGCAAGATCTCATTCATGACCTTTGTCATCCACAGATTTAGAGAAGGATAATGACAATGTCTCAGGAAGAAAATCAAGCAAGATATTTGATATCTGCAGTCCTTTGGAGGAAGCATGTGGTTCACCAAAAGAATTGCATGTTAAAGCAGATGAAAGGATGCAATTTAGTGTGAGTAACAGATTATGGACAACCATATTTCAAAATGATAAAGGTAAAAATAGTGATCACAGTCTAAGGTACAGAAGAAGGGGCAGAAAAGGCAGTGAACCCTGTGACTATAAGGGTCAGGTTCAAAGTATTGTCAAGACATACCACAATCATAGGACAGACCATGTTCATTGTCACCTGCACTCATAAGCATGAAACCCTAAGTCAGTCATGAGGGAAGTCAAGTAGGACAACAACTTGCTTATGATACTTAGGGATAGTCATCATTCATAACCACAGTTATTTTGGGCTTCATAGGGGTAGTAGGCTACTAGCTATGATCAAGCAAAGTGACAGAGAAATTCTTATAGTCATGATATTATATGGAGTGAGAGTGATACAAAGGGAAATCTTGAATGCATAAGAACATAGGTTGAAGACTTCAGAGCTGGTTTAGTGAACAAGAAAAGGAGAGTCTTAAGGGAGACGATAACAAACTACAGTGGGCTAATGACACTAGAGCAGAGGTCTTTTATGATGCTGGGTAGGCAAGCAAGATTTCTATCAAGATACAAACAATGACAAAGGACAAACTCAAGTGACAGTACCTCTTAACGACATTAGAGAATGTGACAGTGATACATTGCTGAAGAGAAAAGAATGCACAATTAACATATTCTTATGATAGTCGTGGGAAGATAAGGTTGTAATTCTAGCCTTAGAGGTCAAAGAGGCTCTTCATATTGTTAGCCATTCATATACTATTAATTACTCTTCATATTGTTAGCCATTCATATACTATTAATTACTAATAGAGAGTGCAACTCTATTAGTACAAGTCAGTTATTAAATGATATGAACAAATAGAAAAGCAAAGAGATAATTCCACACAACAAAGCATTGCTGATGCTTTGGGTAATGATGAAGCTGATGGGATTAGTAAATGGCAAAGAATAGAGGGGTAGTGGAAGACACTGTAGTAGAACAATAAGAAATTGGTTGGGGCTTCTCAAGGATATGATGCATCCGAATAGGATGACTTGCCACTAAAAACCCTACTGAAACCCCAAAAAGTGACAATGGACATAGAAGGCTGATCTATGTAAGAGAGAGTCTAATTATAGTATTTCCCTAAAGAAGGCTTAGGATCTTCAAACACATATCACATGGCTTTTAAAAGAATGTAGAAACATTCAGCTAAGATGTGGAGTTGGGGAAGACATTTCCAGTGATGACACTATTGTGACACTGCACCTATGGCATCTGATGAAACATATGCAGAAAAAATGACTTCAGATAGGCTGATGACATTCAAAGATATTCATGGAAGGGTGGAGCAAAATTTTTAACTTTGTAGCATGGTCTGTACTCTTTCCCAACAACTTGATGAAGGAAATAAGAGCTGTAGGAAGGCTTGAAATTGAGTATACAGGGAGGAACCATACATTGGTATTATAGCTTCTATTAGTAATAGCTATCCTGCTGTAGTTTCATGCATTGATGATGAGAGAGTTGAGTTCCACGATGGTACCCATACCTGCAATCTTGTCATGTGTGAAGAAAGTGATGTAAGAAGATGTTAATCATGTCGTGAAAACATGACAGAGGTTAAAGCACAGTCAAAGGAGGAAGACAAAATCCATGACAGTATTTCAAAGTGTTTGCAAGAGAAGACTAATGAATAAGGTATAGTAATGGCAACCTTATTAAGTCTTTTATATATGCAGTCCACTGTTTAAGAGGGTTATCAAAGCATCATAGGGACTATCAAGAGGGTGTTGAATTCTTCAAGTGCCAAACACATACATTGTGATGGCAGTACTGTCCAAATCTTGAAAACAATAGATTTCATATTGTTGACAAGTAGCATTCATGACAGTTGTAAGTGGTAGGGGGTTTAATCATAACTGACAAGAGCCATTACTATGATAGTCATGAAACAATGAAGTCAATACTCAACAATGATAGTGCCAAGGCATTGTTAGAGTCCTCAGGTAGCATAATGTTGATGCTAGTGCTTATAACCCAGATCGGAGTCAAATATCAACAGGGCAGTCATGATCATAGATAGTAGATGACAGTCTCATATGAAGGTCATAAGTATGATAGACCATCTTCAAGGAGTCATAAAGCAATTGAAAATGCATTAAAGGAGCTTATTCTATGCCCTCCTAGGGCATTTAATCATTCCCAAGACCTTTTCCATATGTCCTATGAACTTGAAGATAAAGTCAAAATAGTTTAAACTTTAAAGGAAGTAATGGGCAGTCATGAGCAGTTGGCAAGTATCTAGGAGCAGATTGAATGAGCTGTGCAACAAGTTGAGAGAATATAGGGCAGTTTTGACTTAGTTTTGAACCTTTTGAGGGCATTTAGGAGCTGTTCAAGTAACTTGGTTGATAGACAAGGTCAAAATAACAACTTTTCTTCAGTCAAACACCTTTTTGGAGCTTTTTAAGGGGCTGCAAATTAGGGGTAACTATTTTGGATGTTCAAAGAAGTTTGACCCAGCAAGCTGATGCAAACACATGTTCCTATTATTTAGCAACTGTTGAGAAGCTTATAAGCAAGCCTAAGGGGAGATTTTTCTCTAGTTCTTTCTCTCTTACCTTTGCATTGTAACTTGTTTTCAGAGTTCTTTCAAGCTGGAGCAGATTTGTAACTCCATTTTCAAGCTTGCATAGTTGTATGTAACACTTCTTTGGATCAATAAAAGACAATTATTTTGCCTTCTCTAATTTGTATTTTGTGTGCAAATATAAATGATTGATGTATTTTTTGTGATTTCATATAAATCCTCAATGTATGTCTCAGTTCCTTCAGCACCTTTTTGCAGAGATATGCATGTCTTATGCAGGTCATAGGTTATGACAATAGTTTGAACAACTTCTAATTGTGAAAATATCTATTTTTAATTTTTCCTTTTAGGATTGAGAAAACTTCATCTTTCCTATGAAATACTAATGTATAAGTATGTAGAAACTTGAGTTGTGCATGAAACAACTTGTTCATTTAATCATGTTGTGAGTTGAAACAACATTGTAGATTTGAGATCATTTTGGTGCATCACCTTTTTGAGTCATAGGTTTCATTTCATGTTTCCTTCTCACCCTTTTTTCAGCATGCAGCAGTAGGATAGGGTAATTAGGTGAAGTTTCCAAGGGAACCAACCCTCTATGGAGGTTGATCTCTAGCATCTAAGCCCACACTTAGGGAGATCATCTCATGTTTCACAAGGTGGCTAAGTGATTCTATCAGCTCAGCAAGGGTGCACACTTTAGTGACAACAGTGCTTTCTACCATTTAGTTATATTATTCTTTTGCCTAGGGTTCCATGGAGGGAGGAATGTGGATGAATATACATTCAGTGTTTTAGTTCTATATTTTGAGCGAAGAGAAAATTTGAAAGCACTTTGATTTTTCTCCAATTTATTGTAACAACCTCTTTCTTTTTCAACAAAAAATGAGAATATATGGGCTATCTTTAAAGCTGCATGTGATAAGCTTGAATGATATCCATTGGCAACCTATCACAGCTGCAACACTTGAACATAGAAGGGTGTAAAAGTTTAAATAACCTCCCAGATTCCATTGAAAATAGAATGTTAGGATGTGTTCTAGAGTGCTTCATTAATTTAAATATTTTGAGAGTTTCCTTGCAAAATCCATTTTGTGCACATTTTGCAATCAATCATTTCATTCCATGAGATGACATCTCTTTGAGGCATTCTTCTTAAGCCAATGACACTTCTGTAGCTGACTCCCAGTTGATAAGCATTTCCAATGGAACTTCTATAGTTAATTCAAGTATTACCCGATGTATTTATACTATTTTGGCAATTTTTTATACAAAATAGGCACAAGTCTTGATAATTGTCATTGATTCCATCTACAGAAAATGGCTCTTTCCTTTCCATACCACCATACAAAATGTAAGTTCCTATAAGAACTACTATAGCTAAGTGGTGGCATGTACAAAAGGTCTATAAATCAAAAACAACAATGCTTGGTGATCCATAAAAAACATAAATGGATTTTCCAAGAGATAGTGTTGGGATTTATCATTTTTGCACTAAATACCTTTGTAGGGTTCCTCTATTCATTGTGGTATATTTATTTTCTGTTTTGCTGAACAATCAATTTTCCAAATGTAATGGATGGTCTAAGACTCTAATTTATGCACTACCTCTTCTGCAAATGCTAACCAATGGAATATTTTGAGGCATGCATATGAATATTATACTCTATGTCCCAATTTGGTTATTAAAAAATTAGAAAACCCAACAAATTAATTTTTATTTTCTCAATAGCTTAGATTACCATTCAAATGTACAATTTTTTTAACAAATAATCTAATGGATGTGATAATTCTATGAAATTCTTCATAAATATTCCATAATGCCCAATATTTTTTGGAACAATATGTACTTTTTGTACATATTTGGTGCTTTGCAATCCATCAATATGAGCTTCACTAAGCACATGATGCAATAATTTTCCATATGGCACAATGCTTATGAGCAATTGAATTTTATTTGGATTCAAAGACACTTGCAATGACTAACATAAATGCATGCTATGAGATTATTCCCTTAAATGATTGCCCTTCATTCCATGGATTCATCAATTGTCCATAAAAGCCATAAATATTTCATACACATTTAACTAAATATGAACAAAATTATCATTTGAAATGCTCCTGGTACATTGTACAACTGAAAGGACATTCTATTATACACATTTTCCAGCTACTTATTGAAAAAATGTACTTATAAATGGTGTAGCAAATGGGTCTCTGGTTTTAACTTTGTACAACATTTGAACTTCAAAAATCTCCACATATTTTCAATTTAATTTTTTTAACTTCTAGGTTGCTAACACCACTGGTGACGACCAATCAAGTTTAGATACATTGCATATCATGCTTGCTTCCAACATTCTATTAATTTATTTATACAAACTTACTGCATACCTAGGGTTCATTGGGTATGGTCTTGTCAATACAACAAAGCTCTAGGTATGAGATCAATACCATGCTCACACAAATCTTGCAGTAGTCCCTTTAAATCTATGTGTGCCCATTTGAAAACCTTTTTGTGCCTAGTTAAAAACTGAGTAGATGCTCTTACCGATTCCTGATTGAATTATGCTCCAATTATAATTATCTTTGCTTCGCCCTTAGCACCTAAGTTTAACTCTTGTGTGGGTGGTATTTCATTTTGCATATGGTTTTCTTCTAGAAATTCAGATCCAGGCTGCATTGTTTAGTCCTTCAAATCCATCAAGACAATCATTCCCTTATATTGTGTCACTTTGATATACTGTGGAATAGTACTCTATTTCAATTTCATTTAGATAGAATGGCCAACTCCCTATTCTACTTTTGTTTTGTTCATGTTTGTTGATCTCGTACCTTCCACAAAGTATGCAGGTTTCATCATTTCATCTTTGCCCATTTCTGAATGTAATAGACTTTGGGTTGTGTACCTTCTTTCTTTTGAGCATTCACCTAATGTAAGATTTCTTCTTTGTCAAATTCATATTCATCTTTAGAGTCAAATCAACTGATATCTCCTAGCATATGCATTGTTAGTTTGACTCTCTCAATTTTCATAGTGATGGATTGAGTTGGTTATAAATATTGTGGCTTGTGAAGATTTTTTATCTTAGTTAACTTCTTTTCTTGATATTTTAGTTATGGTAATGTACTTGAAATGTTTTGTTTCAGGGTTTTAGTAGGGACTAGATGAGCTTGCTTTGAAACTCTAAGGCCATTGGCATATAGACTTCTTGTAGAGCTAATTCATCATGTTCGGTTGGACCTTTCAATTGCTCAGGTATTTTTTTTCTAAGTTTATTTTTACTATTTGAGTAATTTTCACTTTTCTAAAGTATGCTTTTATGTTTAGTACAATTTATTTTTGCATCAAAGTGATTTTACTCCCCTCTCCCTATTTGTATGTTACTTTGTCATAAAAAAACATATTAAAATATTTATTGTCCCCTCTCTCTATTTGTATGTTACTTTGTCATAAAAAAAAAATTAAAATATTTATTGTTGATGATCATTTATTTATTGTATGCTACGAGGAAACTAAATTGATAATGTTTGAAGTTTCTTTTTCTTCTTATATGTTGAGTCTAATTAATAAGTTTAATGTTGTGTTGCAACTTGCAGTTGAGTATGTTGATATGATAAAGGCTAGCATTGTCGATCCTCTAAAAGTTATCAGAATTGCATTAGTTGATGCAAAAAGGTAAAACTATTTATCTTATTATAATTAGTGGAACTTTCAACTACAATATCTGATAAAAATATACTTCCAAATATGTTTTTGACATACTAATTTCGAAACCTTATTTTAGGTTGTAGCTCCAAATTGGAGAAGTAAAAGGTGAATACCAACGAGGAAGAGTTTGGAGGAGCCGAAACCAATAGCGGCAGGAAAGCTGTGGATTTGCAAGGGGATTAAATGGGTCAAGCCCCTATAGGAGGTCGTTGCCCTTCCAAAAGGACTGCAATTAAGGAAGGGGAAAATAGTATAAGTATATAAAAATAAGAGTATTTTGTTTATATAGTGTCAATAAGTTGTACAGTGTCACTGAGACATTGAATGTAACCAATGAGATTTTGATTTTCCAATGAGGCTTAATAAAGCAAATTTTTAGAGTGGTTTTTTCTCCACTCATAAATACTGTGTTGTTTGTGTTTGTGTTTTATCAATCATATTTGTTCAAAAATTTTAGTCATCATTTCATGGTACTTCTTCAACATTTGAATACCTATGATACTTGAAGTTTATATGCATTAATTTATGAAGATTAATTAAGTTAGATTTGATTTGTAATGATTAAATATATGACTAAAGTAATGACTTAAATGATTTAATACATGACTAAATTAATGACTAAATATGACTAAAGTAATGACTAAATAAATGACTACCATGACTAAATAAATGACCATTTAACAACAATCAATGACTAAATTAATGACTAAATATATGAATGAACAAATCACTACCATGACTAAATAAATGACTAAATTAACGACTAAATCAATGACCAAATCAATAATTAAATAAATGACCAAAATAGTTTAGTCATAAATTTGGTGGTGTTATAAATGACTACAAATAAACCACTAAAATAGTCACGTGACTAAAATTAATGACTAAAATATATGACTAAATAAATGACTAAATCAATGACCAAATCAATGACCAAATCAATGACTAAAATAGTTGTCATAAATTTGGGCACGTTATAAATGACCGGAAATAAACTACTAATGGTCACGTGACCAAAATTAGTCACATATATGCAATTTTTAGTAGTTTATTTAGTCATATATTGTTGTTTTTGTACTAGTGTAAAAAGCTAGAGGAACTAGAACTAAAGCTGGCCGCTCTTAGCAATGAAGAAGGAAAAAAAAAAAGAACAGTACTGGAATGAGAGAAGGTGACACTAAGGAAAAGTATAAGACTCTGGAAGTTGAAATTGTCAAAATAAAAAATAACATGAAAACTGTTGTGGAACAAAACCATAAAATGGCTAGGTACAATGCCATCATCATCAATGCTATGTCTAAAAAGTTGGAAAAGACGCAATAGGGCTCGTTGGTTGTTGACCTGGAAGAGGACAAGGATAAAAGAAAGAACAAGGACCAAGGTATATCGAAAAGGACCCGTTCGAACCTTAAAAGGAAAGTGCCGCCTACTATCCATATGGTTTAGATTTTAAAGAGGGGAGTTTAGGATATGAACGATTTGGAAGCTAAGACTACGGAAATATTAAAGGCCCAAATTTAGTTGTTGTTGGAATTTTTGTCTAGTTTTTTGGTGGCTATAGACTTGTCCTGTTGTTGTGTTTACAACCTTTTTTCTTTTGGTGTCTTTGACAATCTTATCTTTTGTTTGTAAACTTTGTGGTTTCAGGTCCCTATAAAACCCATTTTTTCCTCTTTCAAAAACTTAGATAGAATGAACTGCAAAAGATGTATAATTTCTTAGAAAAGAATGTGTCCCTCACAATGAATTGGTTCAGCTATTTATAGAGCAACCAACCATCCACAAAGCCTACAATTTAGGCATGTAAAATGACAACAAGCTTCATGCAAAGCAACTCAACATTGAGGTGGTGATCAAATAAGCTCAAAATTAGAAAAACCTCTTATAGATTGACTAGTTTCCATGAGCGAAATTCAAAGACTTATTCCAAATGCACATGGAGAATTCAAATTGTTTCAATGAGAAGACATCTACAGAAAATCAAACTCAAAGGTGGCACCATTTGCTCATCTATTTCCTTCATATTTGGCACCATAAAAATCCGTCAACTTCCTAATAATGATAGTAGGTTTATATCGACCAAATGGTGAATTAATTGAAATAACTAGTTTAATATGTTAGACAAAGTCAAACACAGTCTCATTAAACACATTGACCAAGTCAAGCATTCTACAACCAACAATATAAAATGCAATGCCACACCATATATCACGTGCTAATCACAATGATAAGTGGTTTCCACTAGCACTCAAAATCTTTTAAATCCACTTTCATAAACATGGTAAATATTGACCTTCATTCCAAAGTATATATCGATTATATATCTGCCTTTTAAATAGACTTAAATAAATAAGAGATCTGGTCAATCTCATTTATCATATATATATATATATACATATATATTTATATATATCCATTAATATATATATTTATATATATCATAAGTCTATAAAGTACACATTTGATATACATATATATATACATGTTTGTATATATATCAATATAAGAGTACATGAAATATTGTATATAATAAACACATGATAACAAATGTATGCATATATAGGTATAAATGTATATGCCTCTATGTACACATATGTGTAGGTATATATATATCGATGCATCTGTATGAGTGTGTCCATTCACCAATGTATGCATGTATTGATATAATTATATATGTACACATGTATATACTATACACACACACAGATATATATATATGTTCACATTCATTTCACATATAGCCATTCAAATTTTCCATCATATTTATAAGTGTGTATGTGTGGTATATCTATACATGATATGCATATACGTGTTGTTAGATCCAATTGACACACATGTGCATACATATAAACATACTTCCACGAAAATCCCGCTTGTCCATATGATTTTAAGAGCACAAGAAAGATCTCAAAAGCTCAAATAGATAAACATCACCCAATGCATGCAAAAGTAAATAACACTCTTAAATGCAGACATATCAGCTAAGAATGACTTACCTATTACCCTCAAACTAACTCAACTCAATATTTCTAATGTGGTGTGTGTTTTATGCTTAGATATTTTACTTTTACTTGTTACCCAACCAAGATCTTCTCCCAAGTGATACTTCCCCTTCGTGTTGAGGAATGGAACACATACCATCATCCACTAACATATGCACACAATAGTCAATTATTCATCCCAATATGCAGTATACATAAACATATATCCAAAGTTAGAATAATGATAATTCAATAACCTTCCATTTGCTTATATGTGGTATTTCACCATGAATAACATCAACTGAGATAAAATCAAATGAGAAAACATTCAAATGAGATAACATTCATATTGATAACAAGGTCCAAGCATAATTTATTCATCTCCATAATTCACATTACATCTATATTTACCCTATGCATTAATAGTAATAGTAACTTTATATTTGGGGTGTAACATACTCCCCCCTTATGAATCATCATCCTCGATGTGCTAAGTATTATTCAAAACATAACAACTAACATTATATTATTCCACATTCTCAAAAGCCTCAAGAATATCAATAAATTTCTGCTAAATTTACGTATAGTCCTCCCAAGTAATGTTTTCTACGTATTGGTCACACTAGACTTTGCACTACAAGGCATCTCTATTATGGAAGCGTAGCTTATGTGTTCCTAGCACCTTGACAGGATCAAGAGTTACCCACTTGTATTGTTGATCTATGCAATACATCCTAAGTAGGTCCTCCAATAATTGGTTTACCCTTTCCATTTTCTCATCTATTTTTGGATGATATAGTGAGCTTATATTTAATTGAGTCCCTAGTGCAGAAAACAAGGTTTTCTAGAACCTAGAAGTGACTTGTGCATCCCTATCTGAAATAATATTTTCAAGAATTTTGTGCAATCTAAACACTTCCTATACAAATTTTCTTACTATGAAAGGTGCTCCATCAGTTAGGTTCCTTGGTATAAAATTTGCTACTTTGTAAGCTTATCTACTACCACCAGTATGGCATTGTGCTTATTCCTTAACATAGAAAATCCTTGAACAAAGTGCATACTTATGACTTGCCACTTCTTTTTTGGTATATCATGTGGGGATAACAAACTTGAAGGATGATGATGAAAAATTTTCACACTTTGACACTCAAGACACCTAACCACAAAAATAGTGACATCTCATTTCATTCGCTTCCAGAAGTATAATAGTTTTACTTCAACCATCATTTTCGTCACTCTAGGATATCCAAAGTATGGTGCTTCATGTATTTCCTTCCATACCAGATTTCTTAATTCCTTTACATTGGGTACATACATCCTACCCTTATATCTAAGTATCCATTAGGCTCAAATTGAAAACCTTCATACCTAGAACCTTGTGGATTATTAGTGAGTGCTTGCTTAGCTTGCAAATAATACTCATCTTGTCTTGCATTTATATTTGGTTGAGTAAAAAGGTACTTTAACCCATTACATGGTCAGTTTTCAACTCAAAGGGTTTTACTAGAAAATAGTGCCTCCACATTTGCAATGCATGAACTAAAAGTACCAACTCTAAATCATGTGATGCATAATTCATCTCAAGTGGTCTCAACTTTCTAGATTCATAGGAAATTACTTGCCCATATTTCAATAGTACACCTCCTTTAACCCTACTCCACATGCATTTGTGATAACTATAAAGTTACCTTCACGATCTGGTACTTTTAAGATTTGTGTGGTGGTTAATTTCTCCTTGAGTAGGTCAAAATCCTTTTGACACTTCTCATTCCATTCAAACCTATTTCCTTTCTTTTGCAAAGAAGTAATTGGAAAAGAGATCTTAGAAAATTTTGCAACAAACTTCCTATAATATCCTACGAAATCCATGAAACTTCTTACCTCTGATATGTTCTTAGGTATAGTCCACTCAATTACTACTTTAATAATCTTAGTTGGATCCACACCAATTCCCTTTTCCGAAATCATATGACCTAAATAATGTACCCTGTTTTGGAAGAATGTACACTTCAAAATTTTACCATACAACCTAGATGCTCTCTCAAAAATTGTAGGACCATTTCTAAATGCTTACAATTTTCTTCGTCATCTATATAATAAATCAATATATCATCTAGAAAAATAAAGAAAAATATATCTCTAGGTGCATTTTTTAAACCGAAAGGTAAAATAGTCAACTCATAGTGAACATATCTAGTTCTGAATGGAGTTTTAAAGATATCTTCATCTTTAACCATAAACTGGTGATATCCAGATCTCAAATCTATTTTAGAGAATACAACAACACCCCTCATTTGATAAAAAAAGGTCATCTATGTGTGGAAATAGATACTTGTTCTTAACAGTAGCTTTGTTAATCATACAATAGTCAATGCAAAAACACAATGTACCATCCTTCTTCATAACAAAGATGACTAACTCTCCCCAAGGTGATACACTTGACCTTATGATTCCTTTCGACAACAATTCATCCAATTGTGTCTTAAGTTCCATAAGTTCAATGGTTGTCATCCTATAGGGTACCTTAGAAATAGGTTCTAACCATGGAACAATATCTATGGAGAAGTCAAATATTCTTTTTGGAGGAAACCTTGGTAACTCCTCTAGAAACACATCCAAAAATTTCCTTAATATTGGATACTTCTCCATATTTTATTGTACAATTTCATCTATCTCACCATCTTCTAGTTCTTGTAAACTTTGGAACTCTGAATCATCTCTATCCTTCCCAAGTTCTCAAATCTTTATGACAAAGATTTTACACCCTTTCCTCTTAGATCATATAGGTTGGATTTTCATAATTTTTTGAACCCTAACCTCCCTCAGTATCTATTGGAATTTAACTTGACTTCCAAAATCATCTAGGAATTCTACAATCTTAGCATGGCAGTCCACTATGGCTTTATGTTTCCACAAAAAAAATTACACCTACCTAGATAACATCATATGACCCTAGAGGTGCAACATAAAGGTTAACTTCTATAGTATAACTAGGTAGTTCTATCCTAGCCTCGAATAGACATTGATTCACCTTTGCTCTTGTTTGGTTTGCATATTCTAAATTCCAAGAAATTGACATGTGTCTTGCCTTTATAGATAATTGTTTAGCTATTCTAGGTGAAATGAAATTCTTAGTTGCACTAGTATCAATAAGAATATAAATAGATAAGCCAAACAAAATACCTAGCATTTCAACTAGAGTTACTTGGTACTCTACCTAACGATCATCCCTCATTGCATGTATCTTATGCTGAAACAATGCTTGTTGAGTGGGAAATGGTTTACCATATTGTCGCTCTCCATAAGTTTTATTAGAACACTCACTAGCATAATGATCACCTCTACATATAAAAAATCCCATAGGAGGCCCTCTTTTCCCTATGGTTTCTCAAGACTTGTTGTTATTATCACTAGTCTTATTGGTATTACCCATGCTAGTATCATTCCTTTTCCACTCTCTCCTAATCTCTTTTCCATTATTTCATAATCATTTCCCCTTAGGTCTTGGGAATTTTTGCATAGATTTCTCCTTCTTACAAACTATCTTATTAGGAACTTCCACATCCTTATTTTGATCTTTGCTCTCTTGATGAGTGGAATTATCCCTAAGCTTTTTCTCTAGCTTAATTTCTTTTTCATCTACAAGATCCATTGTTTTTGGACAATGCATATCCGTGCTTCACCACCAATTTGACTATTGATTCCCATTATAAATTTCCTAATATGAAAACACTCATCCTTATTATATATGGGAATATAACACAGAAGTCAAGTGAACTTCTCCCAATATTCGTTGATTGTCATATTACCTTGCATCAAACCATGGAAATCCAAAAAAAAATTGGTCATAGCAAAGTTGTGGTAACCATTTTTTGTGAAAAATATCCACAAATTATCCCCATGTTAGCTTCCATGAGTTGATATTAAGTTTTGACTTCTTGTTTATCTACTAGTTAGAAGATTCCCATACTAACTGATATGCACCCCATGTGGCTTTAGTAACCTCATCATAGTTTTATATCTCAAAATGATTTTCCATTTGAACAAGCCAGACTTCATCTTCATCACCTCCAACACTTCCATCAAAATTAGGTGGAATTATCTTCTTCATGTCCCTAGAAAGTTCAAAAGCCAAAATATTTTTATTCCTTTCCATGGATGACATAGGTATTTTTTCTTCTCATGATTATGGTTTTCATTATGCCCATGTGGGAATAATTTTCTCCCTCATGATCATTGACAAGTACTTCCTTTTTCTACCCTATCCCTAGCCCTTTCTTATTCAAGGTGAACCAACCTTTCCAAGATTTGGTCAAGCATAGCCTCTACTCCAGTAGTTCCCTGTCCAACCTCCTGACTTCCAATGGGATTAGTTTATTTCCTCGCCATGCTTATGTGATTGGTTTATACATGAATACTTTATCCATGTTATACTTTAATTATGTTATCAATTATCTTATGGAAAACATAAAAGTAAACATTCACATGTACAGAAGATTTCCACATAAGATTAAGCACATGCTTCTTTGTTTAACACAAAATTTTACTCATTTCTTGAGGATTTCGGTATCCTTTTGATTGCATGGAGTGACTATTTAGATAGTCGAGTGGAGAGTATCCTTAAAATTCACTCTCCAACACATAACTTAAAGGAGTATAACCTACAAACTAAGATAGTTGTTCCCCATCTTTCTATTCAACTCTCATATATTCGTACCTACCCCAAAAAGGATAATAACCTTTGGATTTATCATCTGATACATAATTTCGATTGTCATTATGGTGTTCATCAACAATGTAGTCTACCCTTTTTACAAACATTTGTTCATAATCTCGACCATTTATCCTCTAGCAGTGTATGTGGTACATATCCCTCAAACTCTTTACTTGAAGAGATTATTATTACTTCCGCCAGTGCTAGGACCCTAGGATCCCTAAAGATATATGTTGGGCTAACACTTTCTTCTGAAGGCATATCCTTGGAAAGTGGTAATGAATTAGAATTTTCTAGTGAGATGGTTGGTAGGTAATTGTACATAGCCTCCATCTTCATCTTCCTTTTCACATCACTGATTTAAGAAATTACATGACTAAAAGTCTTAGTGTCACTCAACCAAAAAGCATTATTGTAGTTGGTTCCTTCTATGGTTCTAACGATGGCTTATTTTTCCTTCTTGGCCTTCAAGTAACGCTTGTTTCTGATTATTAACTTCTAAGCGGTTAATCTAAGATGTACCATCATAACACAAAAACTTTACAACATAAGACAATGTTGGATGGAAAAAATGACAAGCTCATAGGTTCCAAAGCTAAACCTGGTAGTTTTGATACCAAATGTAATGTACTAACCCATATATAAAGTAAAATTTTATAATTTACACCAAACAAGTAAATAATTAAAGTAACAAAGCCAGTGCAATAAAAAAATTATTTTCTTTATTGATAATTTCCACTCAAGGTGCATATCATATTACAACATTAATTCCTTTTCATTTGGTATAATACATCAATTTAAGAAACATACATTTACATGCACACCTCAAAGAGATTTATAACAAATAGTTGTAAGATGGTCCAAGATCTTTCCTTTCAAAACTTGGTTCTTCTGTCACTTTCTACAGAGGAGAAGCATCATTCAGGAACTTTTCTACCAACCATGAACTCTTAATGCAGTCCCCCACACATATATCATTCAATAGATGGCCCTTCCCTTCGAAAAAGAGATTGGTAGAGTAACCGATAACGACAACCAACTGAGCATTGTGTTGTGTTCTACATAACTAGAACTTGTAACCAACAATCTCTCTCTAGCATGTAATACTGGATCATGGTGAACTAACAATGTAGTCTCGATAGTCACACAAACTAGAGTGGAGTCTCATACATTCACATTACTTGGTCTAAAGTGTTCTAATTGAGTACTTCAAATGAACTCATCTATCACATACACTACTTAGGGCTGGTTTGACTTAAGGCTATCTTAAACTACGCATAGGTATTTCTTTCAATGGATGGTCCATCATCCCAGATAACCTACAATCATATTAATCTACTTGGAATAAACCTACTTAACTAGTAAGTATACAAGTTAGGTATTTCCTTTTATGGTTAATCGATTATTCTAAAGATAACCTATAAAGCTGGATTTCCCTAGTTTCTTGTAAGTATATAGAGCTTCCTCCCATACTAGAAGACCTCTCTTAGGAGTAAACACAATCTTTCCTAGTAAACTCAATAACTTAGCTAAATTCACCATATGTGCTTTACATACTCAATCATGCCTAGTATATAATACCTATGATAACACCCATCTCGTACAATCCAGAGTAAATAAAAACATAATATGAAAAAAGCATAATAACTTCAACTTCCTTTTCAAAATAATCTAGATTCTCTAAAGCATATAGTGGAAAATACATCTCAACCATGCATGAAAAACACATCATTCAAAGTAAAATAATAATAAGGAGAGTTCCTCATGCCTATTATCACTTATCCAACAAAAGACAACAATGCAGCCCTCTCCAATAGCAATTAGCTTGATAATCAACTTCTCACAAACAACTCTATCTCACTTGATGATATTTTACTTCTCTCAAACAACAATGATACCTCTTACTCACAATATAACACTCTTTAATATCTCACTTATAAAATAAGACTTGTATGGCTGGTAATAACTTAGATATAATGAACTTAAAAAGATGTATAATCCCTTGGGAAAGAATGTGTCCCTCACAATGAATTGGTTTGGCTATTTATAGAGAAAACAAGCAAAAATAAATCCTATAGTTTAGGCATGTAAAATTAAAACAAGCTTCATGCAAAGCAGCTCATCATTAAGGTGGTGATCAAATAAGCTCAGACTCAACAAAACCTCCTATAGATCGACTAGTTTCCATGACAACAATTCAAAGACATATTCCAAATGCACATGGAAAATTCAAATTGTTTCAGTGAGAATACATCTATAGGAAATCAAAATCAAATGTGACACCATTTGCTAATCTGTTTCCTTCATATTTCACACCATAAAACTCATTCCATTATTCCAACGATAACCTATACACTTGGATTTCCCTACTTTCTCATAAGTATATAGAACTTTCTCCCATATTGGATGACCTCTCCTAGGAGTAAACACAAGCTTTCCTAGTTAACTCAATAACTTAGCTAAATGCACCATATGTGCTTTACGTGTTCAATCATACCTATTATATAATACCTATGATAACACCCATCTCCTACTATGGAGTACATAAAAAAATAAAATGAAAACAACATAATAACTTCAACTTCCTTTTCAGAACAATCTAGATTCTCTAAAGCATATACTAGAAAATACTTCTCAACCATGCATGCAAAACACAACATTCAAAGTAAAATAATAAGAAGAGGAGATCCTCATGCCTGCTATCACTTATCCAACAAAAGACAAAAATGCAACTCTCTCGAAAAACAATTAGCTTGATAATAAACTTCTCACAAACAACTCTATCTCACTTGTTCATAGATTACTTTTCTCAAACAACAATGATACCTCTTACTCACAATAGAACACTCTTTATATCTCACCTATAAAATAAAACTAGTATGGCTAGTAATAACTCAAATATAATGAACTCCAAAAGATGTATAATCTCTTGGGAAAGAATTTGTCCCTCACAATGAATTGGTTCAACTATTTATAGAGAAACCAAGCAACCACAAAACCTATAGTTTAGGCATGTAAAATGGAAATAAGCTTCATGCAAAGCAACTCAGCATTGGGGTGGCAATGAAATAAGCTCAGACTCAGAAAAACCTCCTAGAGATCAACTAGTTTCCATGAGAGCAATTCAAATACTTATTCCAAATGCACATGGAGAATTCAAATTGTTTCAATGAGGAGACATCTACATGATATCAAACTCAAAGGTGGTGCCATCTATGTTATGAAATAACTTGCACAATAGAAGAATATGATATGAAATATGCTGCAAATACTTGATAATAACTAAGAATAACAAGCCACTTCGAGGGGGAAAACCTCCAAATATCTCTAATGAGAACACACTTCACACTTGATGATGAAATAAGACTCACAACCTCCTATATATACCTATTTATGCCAAGGATATCACCTAGGCGACTTAGACACACCTATATAAGACTTAGGCCGACCTAAACAACTAAATAACAATATACTAATGATAATATGACTTAATAGAGAGTTAAGATAGCCACAAGCCGACTATTCATAACCCGATGTACAATAATATTAAGGGCGTAGCATGCCCCCCTTCTTCAAAGAAGAATTGTCCTCAATGCTAATCAAGTTTGGAAACTTTTGAATGAACTCCTCGTCTTCCCACGTGGCATCTTCAACTGGTAACTTCTTCCATTAAATGAGATACTCAGTGATAGTTCTATTCCTCGGCTTCTTTATGCATGTTTGATGAATGCACTCTGGTTCCAAAATGATTCTTCCTTCTTCATCCAACTCGGGAAGTGTTGTTTGAGTGGGAATATTATGCCCAATTACCTTCTTCAAATAGGAAACATGAAAAACTAGATGTATCTTTGTTGTTGGTGGAAACTCAAGCTTGTAGGCAACACTACCGATCTTCTGCATGATTTGGTATGGACTGTAATGCTTTGGAGATAGCTTATTATTCTTTCTTTGCTGCTTTAGTGATATTTTCTTATAAGGCTGCAATTGCAAGAAGACCCAATCCCCAACTTCAAAACTTCTTTCACTACGATGTTGGTCTACCTGTTGTTTCATTCGATTTTGTGCCATGGCTAAATTCTCCTTGAGTCCTTAAAGTACTTGTTGTTGATGAAGCAAGTGGTCTTCTACTGCCTGAACTCTTGGGGACACCTTAATTGATGATGTGATCGAAGGAGGATGATATCCATAAAGTGCCAAAATGGAGACATTTTTGATGAGCTATGAAAAGAAGTGTTATACCTCCATTCCGCAAGTGGTAGCCAATCTACCCACTAAGACTATTTCTCTGAAGTGAAACAACGTAGATATCCTTCCAAACACTTATTAACAACCTCTGTTTTCCCATCTGATTGAGGGTGGTATGAAGAGCTAAGAGCCAATTGAGTACCCAAACATGAGAATAAATCTTTCCAAAAGTGACTAGTGAAGATAGGATCGATCACTAACAATAACTTTAGGTGTACCATGTAGCTTTTGGATATTCTCCAAAAAGCTTTAGCCACTGCACTTGTTGTAAAAGGATGTGCTAATGCAATGAAATGTGCATATTTAGTGAGCCATCAACTACCACCATGATGACATTATGACCTTTAGATTTGGGAAGCCCTGTGATGAAGTCCATGGATACCTCTTCCCAACACTGGCTAGGAATAGATAAGGGTTGCAAGAGACCTGGTGTCTTAATTGTCTCCCCTTTATGCCTTTGACACACCAAACATTCAACCACAAATTTTTGAGCATCACCCTTAAGCCCCTCCCAAAAGAAATCTTGCTTGACTCGATGATATGTCTTCAAAAATCCTGAATGACCACCCACTGGAGACTCATGCAACTCTGTGAGAATCTTGATTTTAATGTTGGAATTCTTGTAGAGATACAAACGCTCTTTATACCAAAGAGTATCTCCCTTCCAACAAAACTTATCTGAACTACTAGGATCACTTTTTAATTGCTCGATGAGATTACTTGTTGCAACATCATTTTGCCACTCTGCTTTGGCTTCCTCCACCCAATTTTCTTGTAATATTGAAAGGGCACACAATAAGGCTTCATCTTTCTCATCCTTCCGGTAAGCATCTCGACAATATTTTCTTTCCCTTTCTTATATACAATCTCAAAGTCATATCCTAACATCTTAGTGACCCATTTTTGTTGCTCTTCAGAAGATAGTCGTTGTTTCAAAAAATATTTTAGGCTATCATGATCTATCTTAACCTTGAAATGTCTACCCAATAGATAAGGCCGCCATTGTTTCACTGCATGGAGTAATGCTAGCATTTCCTTCTCATAAATAGGTTTTAGTTGATTCTTACCTTTTAATTGATGACTCTGGAAAGCAATTGGTCGACCTTCTTGCATGAGCACTTCTCCTATCCCATTTCAAGAAGCATCACATTCCACAATTAATTCCTTGGTGAAGTCAGGAGTGGCAAGTACTGGAGTTGTACACATAGCCTCCTTCAATCTCTCAAATGTTGTATTGGAAAACTTGTTCCAATGAAAAGAATCCTTCTTCAATAGAGTGGTGAGAGGTGCTGCTATACTACCATAATTCTTCACAAATCTTCTATAGTACCCTGTCAATCCCAAGAATCCTCTTAGTTTCTTAATGGTTTTTGGAATAGGCCATTCCGTGATAGCCTTAATTTTGTTAGGGTCCACCTTTACTCCTTCATGTGAAACTATGTGTCCCAAATACTCCACCTCTGTAAGACCAAAAGCATGGCTTAGCATAGATTTTATGATCTTCAAGTATTTGTAATGCTTGGTCCACATGTTGCAAATGTTCTTCCCAAGTCTTGCTATAAATTAATATATCATCAAAGAATACTAACAAAAAATTTCTCAAGAACTTCTTAAAAATGGAATTCATCAAACTTTGGAATGTAGATGGTGCATTGGTAAGACCAAATGGCATCACCAAAAATTCATAATGATCCTCATGAGTCCGGAATGCTATCTTACAAATATCTTCCTCCTTAATCCGAATTTGGTGATAACCAGATCTAAGATCTAACTTGGTAAAAAACATAGCTCCATTTAATTCATCTAGCAAATCATCAATGACTGGAATTGGAAACTTATCTTTAATGGTGTACATGTTGAGCACTCTATAATCTGGACACATGTTCCAAGTATCATCCTTCTTACGTACCATCACCACCGGCGAGGAGTAAGCACTTTGGCTATGCCTAATGATTCCTGCCTCTAGCATCTCTTCAACAATTTTTTCTATCTCACTCTTTTGTATGTGTGGATACCTGTAAGGCCTGATATTCGGTGGTTGGCTCCCTGGGACTAACTGTATGGCATGATCATGATCCCTCTTAGGAGGAAGTCCTTTAGGCATATCTCCAAGAACAACTAAGTGACGATCAATTATAGCTTGCAAATCTGGATGAGTAGGAGTAATAGATTGAGAGACTTCTAATGAACATAGTTGGGCCACAAATCCATCCACTCCTTTCTTAAGCAACTTTTGCATTTGATGAGAGCTTACCATTTGTGGAGATTTTTCCTTCAACCCCCTTAGCTCTACTAGCCTTCCTTCTTATTGAAATATCATGAATAGTTCTTGGAAGCTCATCTCAATTGTTCCTAATGTAGTAAGCCATTGTACTCCCAAAACAATATCTGGCTTGAACCCATGGATGTCATACATTGGGGTATCAAGTTGGAGAAATGTCTCCCATGGATAATTTAATGCTATGACACTTCCACAGAACCAGCTAAGCGTACCACCATCTACAATCAAAACTTGAAACTCTGAGAGATGGATATAGAAACATTTAGATGAGTAGCTAACTTTGTTGATGAAATTATCGCGTTACTACCTGAGTCGATCAACACTATTACCTTCTGCTTATTTAAGAACCCCACCACCTTGAGAGTTTGTGGAGCACTGAAACCTAAGGGTGCATGACAAGAAATGATTGGTTGAGAATCATTTGATTCCTCATTTGACTCCCCTTCATCCTCTAGTATGGGTTCCTCCTCTTCTTCCTCACTTGGACCTTCAATATAGAACAATTTCTTTTCGCTGCATTTATGTCCTCGACTATATTTGCTATCACAATTGAAACACAAACCTTTTGCTCTTTTCTCCTCAATTTTTTTGTGGGAGTCAGCGTAGTAAGATTTGTTGAATATCGCTCTCTCTTGTCACATTAGCCCCTTGCTTCTTAGAATCAAATACTTCTCTACCACAGCGTGCTAAGATAAAAGACTCATTTATGTAACTAGGGCTAAACATCGTACCTCATGTTGAATGTGACCCTTGAGACCACCCAAGAATAAGTCATTCAAGTTTCCCTCCGTAATTGTATCCACCCTTAAAGATAGATTTTGGAATTGCTGAATATAATCCTTAACTGATCCTATTTGTTGAAGTTTAGCTAGCTGGCTGAAGAAGTTGTTTGTGAAGCTATTGCTATATTGTGCTTGGAGTTCCTCTATAAAAATTGACCATGAGATGGTGAGCCCCTTTTTACTTCAATGAGTGAAAATCCAATGATACCAAATGAATTGATACGGTTTCTAGATATAAAGGAAGCCATCGTGACCTTTTGTCCATTTAGGTTGGTGTACTTCAAAAATTCTCCATTTGGTTTGTCCATGTTAGTGGATCCTTGCCATCGAACTTGTGCATATCCACCTTTTGAAATAAATTCCTAGATCCCATAGGAGTACTAAAGCTTGTGTCAGTAGTAGCTGACCTAGAATTTTCACCTTGGCCGCTTGAGAACTCCTTTCTTGATTCAACCTTGTAGGTGCTTAACATGTTTCGTATGTCCAATATATCTCCTCTTAGGTCACACATATCCATATTAATTGAGGAAATTTCTTCCTTGACCTTATTTATTTCCTCATTATGAGTAATATCCTCAATTGTTTCACCATCCTTATCAGGAGACTTCCCCGGAGTGACATTCTTCTTACCCCTTGTTCCAGGCCCCGGCATGATGGAAACCACTAATGTTGAAATACATCACACAAATGAAACTTAAATTCTCTCAAATTTTTACTGTAATCTCCTTTATTATGTCTTCAAAAACCCAATAAAAATTAGACTCCAATTCAACAAGATGTGCGAGATATGTAGATTCCAAAAAAATAGTGTAGAAACCCTAATTCTGTAATAATTCGTTTAATTCTGCTCCAATTCTTTTGAAATGTGGACTGTAGCTTCTTCAATGTGTTCTTCAAAAACCCTTTAAAAATATATATATATTTTTTACCAAAATCTGAAAGATATGCTCTTGCAAAAATCGCCTCTAAAATTGAGAAAAACCTTGCCTCTATGGTGCCAAGATCATGCTTTGATACCACTTGTTATGAAATAACTTGCACAATAGAAGAATATGATATGAAATATGCTACAAATACTTGATAATAGCTGAGAATAGCAAGCCACTTCGAGGGGGAAAACCTCCAAATATCTCTAATGAGAACACGCTTCACACTTGATGATGAAATAAGACTCACAACTTCCTATATATACCTATTTATGCCAAGGATATCACCTAGGCCAACTTAGACACACCTATATAAGACTTAGGCTGAACTAAACAACTAAATAACAATATACTAATGATAATATGACTTAATAGAGAGTTAAGATAGCCACAAGCTGACTATTAATAACCCGATGTACAATAATATTAA
>VDFB02039010.1:0-21637 GCA_007258455.2 Sequoia sempervirens
TCCTCATTAGCAAAATCAGATCTATGCATAAGTACATTCACTTCAACATCATTTTCTTCCATTGGCTCATAATCATCTGACTGAGCCTGCTCTTCTTCAAACTGCCTAGCTACTGAAGAAGTCTGAGAAGCATGTGATAATTGACAAACAATGCACCATGGTGTATCATCAGTAAGATTAACTGAAATTTTCTGCAAAGGATCAGGAGGCACTTTATTTTGTGTATTCTTCTGATTGTTGGGAATTGGTTTCCCATTATGCCAATTGGTATTATATGGATGATCTTGCAACCGAGGAGGTCTCTCATTCTTGTGATAGCTGGGCTTTTCATTTGAAAGACCCTTTTCTTGTTTAGCAAGTCTTTAGCTAATATCCTTCATGGAATTTGCAACATTGTCAATCTTATCTTCATGAGAAGCCCCTTTTGCTCTAGAGTTCTTGTCTTCCCTCTTTCGATTCTTCAAAATCTTCACATCGTCTCTTCTTCCAACCTTTCTAGTTGCTCTACTATATTTTCAATATGAATTTCCATCTTGACGGCATCCCTTACTATTTGAGGATTCTTATCCAACAAGCGGTAACTCATTTTAGCATCAAATGTATTGCAGTAATTCACCAAACACACATTGTCATTCAACCTCAAATGAGGAGGTAATCTGTTCATAGCCTTCTGGAATCTCACATTGAAGTCAGCAACTGCCTCATTGGAACCTTTAGAGATATTATTAAATTGATTCAGGAGGAACCTCAAATCAGTCTTGTCACCATATTGCTCTCTAAATAATCTCTTGAACTCTTCCCAAGAGCCAATACTTTCAGCAAGGAAACCTCTATACCATTCTCTGGCATCCTCTATGAGTGATTGCATGAAAAGTTTCATCATCACATCCTCAGCTTCAACTTCAAAGTCATCCATGACATTAGCAAATTATTTTAAGTGATCTTCACCACTTATGGCATAGTTATCAAAGAGTTTAACTAAAGCAGGCCTGATGTCTTTAGGGAATTGATTAGGGTAACCAGGAATTCCAGTGAAATAGAGTTGCTAGAACCTTTCCACTTGAATTGGCCTCCTAGTAGCTTGGTGTCTATGATCATTTCTAGGCTTATTGTCTTCTTGGTCACCAGATTTATTCTTATCCTTGCCACTTCCATCTCCACCATTACCACTACTTCCATTCTTCCCACAACCACCACTACTTCCTTCTCCATCTTCAAAATAGTTATTCTTATTTTTGTCATTTCCTCCACCACCACCTCCACTAGGATTATGTCCCTCAGATTCATTCTTATGTGAATCAAGGTTAGTATGTCTAGAGCTTGAACCCACCGGATCAGGTATAGAGACCTTAAGGAAAGAGATCTTTCTTGCCATTTTAGCATTTGCAGCTTCAATTTCAGCTTTCTTCAATTCTTGCTGCAACTTGTCATTCTCCAGTTGCAATCTCAATATCTCAGGATCATGAGGTGCATTTGATGGAGTAGGATTAATCTTAACATTTTTGGTGGAGGTATTACTAGATGAGGTGTTTGTATTTGTGTTGATGTTGGTATTAAAGGTAGTTTTATTATGCTGGTCAATGGGCTTCTTCCCATGATCTATAGATTGTGATTGCTTAGTAGCAACAAATGGATCTGAGGTTTTAGCGGCTACAACAGATGTGGTAAAAGTACTTGCAGCAGAGGTTCCCATTGGGATGGTTACCTTAGGAGGATTGGGAGCTGTCTTAGTAGCAAATCTAGAAGCACTTTCAGAAATTGCCTTCTACTTTGTAGCTTCTCTCATCTTCTCAATTCTTCTCTTCCGAGCATCTCTTTCAAGCATTTTAGCTTTAATTCTATCTTCTTTCTCCTTTAACTCCTTTGGTTGTTTCTCTTTCAATTCCCTGAGCCTAAGTTCTTCTTCTTCCTTTAGTCTAAGCTCTTCCTCTTCCAAGGCTTGCATATCCTTGTCTATGTCTTCTTCATCCTCCAAAACATCTTCAAACTCACTTGGCTCAGGAGTATAGAAGGTAAGATTAGTTGGTTCTCTTTCAGGGGAATGGTGTAAGGTTTCATTAGGGGATTGACCCCTCGGCTTGAAGTTACCATCATTAAAGACAGGTCTATCTCCAGGAGTTGAAGGATCTAAGAACTTCTTATCCTTTTCCCAGAACTCCCACCTCTCTTCTTCTCTTGACATGTCAAGATTATTCTCAAAAGCTTCCTCAATGGGAAAGCTTCCCTCATTTACATTAGGCACCTCAACTTCATGTGCTTCTTCGTAAACATTTGCATTATTTACATCATTATTTAAAATAAGAGATGCATTAGCAGGAATTTTGGTGGACTTACTTGATTCAGCATTTTTTGGTATCTAGGTTGGTTGTTTGTCCTTTGAAAGCTCAGACCCCAACTTCTACTTAGGATGTTTCTTCATGTAGCTTCCGGTCTTCTTCATAGTGTCAAATTTTCTCTCAGAATTCTCCCTTTCACTCTCTCTTTGAGAATTTAATCTTGCACTAGCACAAGAGACTTCAGAGCCGCCACCCAGGATACTGGGAAATAGAAATTGATTACACTTTGGAGTTTCAGTTGCAACCTTAGAGAAGACTTTGAACATAACCTGACATGAAATGAAGAATGGAACCAGAATTTGACACATAAAATTGAACTGGACTTATTTGATGAGAATTTGAACAAATTGTTCTCCAACCAGTGAAGAACAATAAAATACTTGACTCTAACTATACTAGGTTTGACCTAGAGATTTTGGACTAGCAATGTCCCCTGCAGAGTCGCCAATCTGTTGGTTATTTTTTGAGAACCAAACTTAATTTCACCAATTGCCTATGAATCTACCATAATTCAATAATTAGCAAAGGCAAGGATTGGCCAACAAACTAGTAAAGGATTTCTAAACCTTTACTTCTGCACTTCGGGCTCTGTAAGACCCAGGAGGGTAATCCTGACAATGTTTGAATTGATACTCTTGTGCCAAATTACCAATAACATTGTAATTAATAGATACATTCCTATCAGCTGCAAATAGACATAATTCTTTAAGAATTTAGTTGATCCTTTAGCAAATCATTATCTAGAAGCAAGGAATGGGTAGATCTCATACAACTTTGCAACAATTTATGGTGTGTAAGTGATTTTCAATAGGAATTTGTTCTTTAACAGGTAAGAGCAACTCAATTAACCTCAAAAATGACCAGATTAACAAAACAATGCTTTATCCATGGGTGACAAACTCATATTTGCAACAAACTGTAATACATGAGCAATTAAACCTAGCATTTAAAGACTATTGTTATATTGCTTTGCAATAAACAACTCAAGATACCTAGAACATAAACTACTTAGTAATCCTAATACTCCATCGCACAAATCTATGATTTCATTTAAGCATTTAATTAGTTCTTTGAACTAAAGCAGAAATAAAACCATACATTCAACCAAAGGGATTGAAGACAAATAAAAGATCATTGATCATTTTATTCATAATTTGTGCAACAGAAAACATGGGAGAGAAAATGTTCCAGAATTTGCACTTTTCATTCATATGCCATTGCTGCCTATTACAAGCTAGAATTCACACCTAAGACTCTGAACTATTCTATTTCTCTGTGCTTGAATTTACAAAATTTGTTCTCACTTGAGCTCGATTGATTAACCATCAAAAGACTCGTGTAATTGGCCTTGAATTCCCATTTATAGAAACATGGGAGCAACAAGCTTCGGGCCAAATTACAATTTCAATCACATTTTACATTTGACATTCATTTGCATTTCAATTTCAAAACTCCCCAAGCAGTTATATTTGCACTTTGCAGAAAGGGAGGAAAACACGTAAGACGAAAACTCATTTCCATTCGCTGAAGAAGATTTACCCGCCTTCCAAAAGGCATCTTTTGTCATTGTAGAAACATCAAAACCTCTCCTCCACATCAGCACCTAAGACAAAAACTCCAAATCAGGACTCTGTTTTTGCAATGGTTCATCATCTTTAGAATAAGAGAGTGCATGTCACCTTCATGATTTTTTTGAAACTGGAGAATTTATCTCGCCATCATTAGAGTCTCCTAGACCTGCAATTGCAAGAAGATATTGGGCATATTTTGGATCATCTTGTGCCTTATCACTCATATAATTTTCCTTATGTTCCATGGCAACATCAGGTCTGCCCATATAAGAATCATAAGCCTTGTGGTCCTTATCCTTCTTTTTCTTCTTAGACTGACCAGCCTTATCATTGTTACCATCCCTTTTGTGCCTAGCTAGCACGTTTTTCTTGTAGCCATCTTCAATAATACCCTTGGCTTCACCCTCCATGGCAAAAGTTCTCTTCTTTGCCCTTGGCTTCGCAGATTTCTTAGGTACATTTGGCTTAGGTGCAGATGTAACATCCTGGGTTTTAGGCCTCTTAACCCTTTTCTGTTTGGGTTTCCTCTCTAGTTGGGCAGATGATTCGCTAGGTTCACTCATTTTCTCAGTATAACAAACCTAGGGTTTACAAATTTTCACTTATAGAAGAGTCTCACTGGCTTATGCTCTCAAAAACAAACTTGCAGAACGAAAATCCTACTAGACCATGCACAATTCTTACCAACCCAATGGAATTTGCAAACAACCAAACCTTTGTAGACTCTAAGCATCTAAAGCTTACAAAACCTTCAACAATTCCCCAAACTAGCTAATTTATGCATAGTTGACACAAAAAGGTGTAGATACCTGCTTACCCAGGAAAATTTTCTTCAATGTAGACGGTTTACCGTCGGATCCCTATTATCATTGCAAGATCTTGGTTGGTTAATCCCTATTATGATGATTATTATACTTTTACACATGATTCACCTAGTATGAGTGGCAATGCATTTACTTGTGGTTCAAATGATGTTGAATAAAGCGATGACCTTGATCTAGATCCTTTTGATGATTGATGAAGATTGAAGACCTAGAGTCTTAGACAATTATACAAATTTTTTATTGTATTTATTTCAATTTTGTAATTGAAATGATCTTCATTTGAATCGTGACTCTAGATATATATGATATATGACATAATATTAAGATTTTGAACTATCAATTGACATTCATCTTTATCACTACCATTCATCAATGATTCAATGATGAATTGATGATTGATGATTGATGAAGTATACTGTATCATACTATCAAATGTATTTACAATTCATATTTTTAATTTTTATGCATATATTATACAGCTGTACCCAAAAGTACCATACCCAAGGAAAAAAATTGTCATACTAGCGTACCTGTATTCCGTACCCGTACCAGAACTGACAACTTAGTTCAAGGGTTGTTCCTAATTTGAAAAAGCTTGTCAAAAAGCAATTTAGTAGTAGATCCTTATGAGTAATGCCCATTTGCCCTATGTTGTTAAGGTCTTGATTTGTCCAGATGTAATTGTTATCACTCAATATTGCGCCCTTGCTAAGTTGCAGAACTTAACCTATTGGTGAAACATGAGATCCTTTCTAGGTTTGTGGGTCACCTATGACGAAAAGGAACCTCTAGAGAAGGTCGGTTCCTCTAATACCTCACCTAAAATGAAACTAACTATTGCTTATTGAGAAAAAGGATAGAAGGGAAGAATTTGAAAATGAAACTAAGCTCCTACTGAGGTGATGCACCAAAATATGTTTCTTTCAGACTTGAACTGCTGTTTTCTCACACAAGTAATCAATGTTTTAGCTGTTTGTGCACAACATAAGTGTTTGATATACCTATCTCTAAGTGTTTTATTGAAAGGTCTGTTTTCTTACACTTTTAGAAAGGAAGAAAGTGTGTTTTCTTCACAAACTAGCATCTGTTTGAACTATGACACAAACAATAACCTACACAACTATACCTTTTCTACTTGAAAATGATGGAAATAAGACACTCATTTAAGGATTTGCACACAGAAATCACAAAAATGATATCAATTACCTCACACACATAACTAGGATAGAATCTTTGAAGGCCAAAATGCTTGCTTTATTGATAGAAGATGCATTTACAACAGTAGATGATCTGAAATCTGTATTTTTCTTGAAAAATGCTCTGAAAAAAGAGTGTACAATGTTTTATTTTCAGTCACAAGATTGAAAAAACTGAGTTACAATATCAATCAGACCAGAAAGAAACTTTGAGACAAGTTTATAATGCTTTGTTAAAATGAAAAGAACTTATTACAATGTGAGTTCAGTTTTCCTTTTGTCTATCCTACATTGGAGAGAAGATAGGACAGACATTAAAACTTATTAAATGCTCCTTTCCCTTGAGTTGACTGCTTCTTCTAACTTTATCTGAGTACTCGAAACTGTTTCTTGTTTGCTCCACCAAAAGCTCCAAGTAGGCGTATGTAGAAGGTTTTCTGACTTTGACAAGCCTCGTTAGATCCTAGATGCCTGCAACTGCTGCTAGATATGTGGAACTGCTGCCATAACTTCCATTAATCCACTCAAACTGCCTACTGCATGTTAATAGGGCATGTGATTAACTTCCTCAACCACTTCTCCAACATAGAACTTGACCCCTTTGATGGATTTCAATGTATCTTCATGTCTATAGACTGCCATTTATGATCTTTCAAAAGTTTCTCTGCCTCCTCAATGATTGTCACACTGTGCTTTGACCAAGCTGCCTCTTTCATGTTGTCATGCCTTTATGTATATGTTGGTTGTCCTCATATAGTGCTTTTTCTTCTTACCACAGTCATCAAATTATGACTCCCCTTTGTCTTTGCGGGCTTTATTGTCACTCATAGACCATTTTCAATACTAGATGCCACTGTTTTGATATCACTGTCATTATCTCCATTGGTAATAGAGCACACTAAAAGAATAGTATACTACCATTTTCATTTTGTCATCACTAAAACATGAAAGTCTTCATATCTCACTAAAAATTGTCCATTTGATCCACCATGTCTTAGCAGGACAGCAATGACCCTGTAAGCTTCCTCCTATGACATCTCAATGCATGTTTAAAACTCCATCAAAGTGGTGACACAGATCATCTAACTGTCTTCTATCAATAATGCCCCGTGATAGGGGTTATGAGAGCAACCCCTTCCTTATGCAATCTGCTTCTTCAACTGTTCATAACCATGTTACTGTGTATGAACTGTCCATGTAAGACTGCCTTTAAACTTGTTGTTTGCATGGTGAAAGTCTATTTACCTTGAAGTTTTCTTTTGTCGCCCTTCTATCTTTGCAAATTTCAGTCCTTTTCATTGTACCTTACTGATGAGTTGTCTTTATGCAGCTATCACTATCAAGAAATACTTGTCCTTTTGATTAGGCAACTCATATGTAGTGATCTGCCCTTTACCTGCAAGGTAATTATCCTTTACTTGGTGTCCACTGTCACCTTTGTTTTAAACTTTCCTGAGTCTTGCCTTCACAGGTCTAGATGTCATTTCTTTTCACATTGTGACTGTCCTAGATGATGATTCAGGAACTCTGTATTCAAATAATCCTTCAACATTGACTGTCACTTGTCCTACAGAACCTATCGTGCTTATGAAAGGCTGCCCCTCAATTTTATAGATTTCCTCATGGTTTTGTAGCTGTAGCATTGTCTTCTTTGGACTGTATACTCATGGATGACTGTGATGCATTCATTATAACTGTTCTATTTGAAACTATCCTTGCCACTGTCACATTAGTGGTCACTCTTTTGCATGATGACTGTCCCACTTAGTTATTGCACAATGAAAATGATTAAGGATTTTTATGAATCTGCCTCATCTTGAAGCTCAAAAGATCTAGGCAACATCTGCATTACCCCATGAAGCACTGAGAGGTAAGGAGATAGAGCTGAAACTCATGTACTATTCATTTGCAACTGCCCTCTTAGGAAATTGTTATTTGGCGCCATCCTCACTGTCCACCGTATTCACTCCCCTTAGTCTTCTTTTCATGCTTGATTTGCATGTTACCAATGATTTTCTGGAACTACCTCTACAATGCTGTTGCTGTCAGGGTTGCTATTTTCATTTCCTACACCTCTCAGATCAGAAGCAGTTTGGAGAACAGATGATCCCCAGGCACATACTTGACCATCTTTTGATGAAATGACTTGTCAAAAATGTATATGACTGTCTCTATGTTCATGCAATCTGCCCTTTAAGATTGTCCTGTACTTGGGTGACATTGCTGCCTCTAGAACTTCTTCACTGTGTTTGCTACAGGTGACTGTCCTTCAAGGTATATGCCACTGTGCTCTTCCATTTTCAACACTATAGAGGACTGCCCTTCCAATTTATAAGGTGGCTGTCTTTCAAGATTACCTTGCAATGATCATAATCTCTTCACAAGTGTAGGTAAGGGCTCAATATAATGATCAATCCTTTCAGGCTCTTACAGAGCAGAGGTCATTCCTATCAAGACTCAGGCAAAGCTTCAACATTAATGACAATTCTTTTCCTAAAACTTAATAGACAACTCACAAAACTCATAAAAAGAAAATGATGACAGTTTCTTTGGAAATATCAATGACTCCATTGTGCCATTTGTAGGGCAGCACTATCTTTAGACTGCCCCTAACATCCCTTACGTCATTGTTTATCACTACTTTTGGACTGTGACTGTCATGCTAAGGACTGCACTTTTTATGGTTTTGACTTCGCCAAGCTATGAGAGACATGATTATCTTCTTTATCTCACTGTTCTTCACTTTGTGAGACTACTCTTCAGCAACTCTGTCACCTCTGTCTTTTACTATTGTGATGCCCTTTGTATCTATGACTGTCCTTAACCGCTTTTAATGGCACTGTCTTCATGCAGCTAGTGACAAGTTTTGAAATCCATTTTGCTGCATTTTAGACCGTACTCTAACAAGGGTTATCAGCAGCTCACTGTTAATTCCAGCACCTTGAGGGTTTGTCTTGAAGGAGACTATCATATTTTACTAAAAATTGGCTTCTGTCATTGCCATATGCTCACAGTGAGGGCCTTTTAATGAGTAGTGCTGTCTTCATAAACTTTTATCATCGTCTATTTGATGACTACACATAAGACTCATTTAGGACTGTCAACTTAGAAATTGTCTTCTATCATCTCTGTCTCTTTACTTAGGCTGTCATATCATGGAGATTGCCCTGCCTATTATGCACATGTGCAATGTTAAAGCCTTCAAGACTGTTCTTCACTTCTCCTTCTTGGCACAATCACTGCCTCTTACTATATGACTGTCCCATTTTTTGGTCTGTCCTCTTGTTCTTGTATCTAACTGTGAGTGACTGTCTCATGAGATCATTCATCAGATCATCTTGGTTCACAAAACATCACCAATATGCAGGGGTAATCTTGCATACTTACTAATAAGACTGTCTTTTAACTTCATGACCTTGAACAAACAACATGATGACTGTCCTTTGTAACATTTGATTTGATTTTTCATGATGTGTGTTTTCAAAGGAGACTCTCACCAATCATGGCATGATGTCTGTGATTTCTTTACTACCTTTTGCATCTTTTGGACTGTCAGTTATTGTTGCAATATAGACTATCCACTATCCTTCAAAACCTTTACAAACTCTGCCCTTTTGATCCCATTACATCTGGCATAAACTTCACATTACGTCTCCTTTTGACAGTCACCCTTTTTAAAACTCTAGACTCTCTTGAGACTTGACTTCACTTAATATACTCACTGCCATATTATTTGTCCTCTTATTGCTCTTATGTACCTTCATTACTACCTTTAGGACTTGTTGGTGTACGTTTTATCATCCACCGAACACATAGAATAAATGTCCAATGACACTCTATCCTCTCTTGAAAAACCACCGCGCATGCTAAGATTGCAAGAAGATCATATGGCGATTCCAAGGTTTCTTTTGTCAGGTCATGACGTGTGGATAAGCTCAATGGGCGTTGTGATATGCTGGTAATACACAAAGGGACTAACACTAGGCTTGTTCAATTCACAAGTTCGGGACTTAGACGGATTTATCATTAAAGGCTTCTTCGGTTGGAACTTTCAATTTGGATCTTAAAAAAAGGCAAAAAGATAAGGTTTTAGAGGGTCTAATTTATCCCCAGGAATTCAAGAGACAGTAAAGATCAGGTGAAAGGAGTAACCACGCTTTGTTTCGCCTCCTTGGGACAACTACACAAAGTGGGTGCAATCTTCAAAGGGTGTGATTATAATTTTCATGCCTTGAATAAGACCGAAGTTAAGCATCCACAATCACAAGCTCAGGCTAACTTTACGCATCGAATGAAAATCATCCATCCGAAGAAAGTATGAGCAATATTTCACCATTAATCTATACGATCAAATCTTGCATTCACTTAACAAACATTCAAAGCAAATTCTATTCTAATTGTAATCTAATTCTATCTAATTCTAATCTATGGTAGAAGAAGTTATGCAACCTTGCACACTACTTGACAATAAATGTGATTCAAAGCAAATCATGCATAAGAGCTTTTATTATCGGAAATAGCATAACGCAACAATTTCATACACTTTATCCACACTTTACAAATGAGGGGCGAGCTCAATTTATAGGCTCCCCAATTACAATTCAATGGCCAAGATTGACTTTAGGATCAACGGCCGAGATTACAAAATAAAACCCTAATTAGGGTTTGTCATAACCGACTACCTCTCAACCAATGAGAAAATTACATTCTGGGACACTTGTCCTTCTGCTAAATATAAACCAACAATAAAATAGAAAGTTGTTGCATGTTGATTTGGAACAATTTGATTGGTTGGAAGATGACGAGGCGCCACCTCAACGTGCTGGATGTCTTCTTGGTCACTTTGTTTTTCTTCCACGTGCCTGCCTTAGAATATTTTTCTTTGCCAATGATTTTGTCCCAACTTGTTTCTTCCTAGCCTTATCTCAGATGGAAATTTGTTTGGAATACTTTTCTTGTCACCATCTGATTCTGATTGGAAGCTTGTCTTTAATTCTTCAGGAGATGAAATCCTTCAAGAAGTTGTCTTGATTGCTTCTTTCAAGTGCCTTGAATTGGAAGAAGAATGCCTCTGTGCTTTCGCCACAATGGAGGAAATTGGAATTTTCTCTGTGAAATATTTCCCATACTTAACCAAATTTTGTCCATTCGATTTCATTTTGTAACACCTTCATGTGGACCCTTCAACCTTTAGCCAAGGTTTCAGATGAACTTTACTTGTGGATTTGTCTTCAATTTTGAACTTGGCTTGTGCTATGTAGGACAAATTCCATCCTTGGACAAGGATTTTATTCACTTCCTCTTTACTCTTCCTCTTTATTCCTCTTGTTTTCTTTCCAACACTTAGCCAATTTTCTGAATTTCCCTCCTCAAAGTACCAACACTTAGTCAATTTTCTGTGTTTCAGCCAATTTTCTCATCCTCTCCTTGGGTGGACTTTACATGAGCTTGGACGTTTTCTTTCTTGGCCTAAGTCAGACTTCAAGCCACTTTGGACAAACATTTCTAGGGAGAAGTCGAACTTTCTCTAGTGCTTACCATCTTTTCTCTTACATTGGGGCAGACTTTCTCAACACTTTTGACATTTCTTTTCTTTGTCTAGGTCAGACTTTGCATCATGTTTTCGATTGTACTTGGCAGATCTTATGGATGTCAGGACATGCCCTCTCCAAGCAAAGTCGGACTTGTGTTGGTCTTTCCATGTTCTTTTCAAGGTGGACTTGTCATTGTGTTTGACATTTTGCTCTCCAAGGGCGAACTTCATCAATACTTGGACATATCATCTTTTCCTTCCAAGCGGACTTGCTGCAGTCTTAGACATTTTATTTGAGCTAAGTCAGACTTTGAGCTGCTTTGGTCATGCCTAGATCAAGGGAAGTCGGACTTTCTCTTGCTTGTGTCGTCCATCCATTGAGCAAGGTTAGACTTCACTTGTGCCTTTCCAATTTCTTTTTGAATTTTTTTTTTTACTTAGCCAATTTTCTGAGTTTCCTTGGCTGGGCGGACTTCATCAAGTCTTGGACAAGTCCATGGCAGACTTTGTGATGTGTCTGACATTGTCTCCTTGATGCTAGGGCGGACTTCCTTGGTGCCTCTCCATATGCATGGTGGACTTTGTCTCCATCTTGACCAAGTGCTAGGCGGACTTGCAAGTGCTTTTGCCATCTTTTATCCTTAACCATATTTTACCAACACTTAGCCAATTTTTTTTTTTTAAGTTTTTTCTCCCCCTCTAGGCTGGGAAGACTTTGAACTTTCCTTTCCATACTCCCCTTTGGCATGGCGGACTTTGGAGTTGTCTTGATATTTCCTCTCTAGACGTTCATGCCTTAGAATATTTTCATCATGCTTGAGGGCAAACTTCCAAACTTCTTTTCCATATGTATTTTCTTTTCTACACTTAGCCAACTTCATAAAATTTTCCCCTCTAGGCATCTATACTTAGGAAAAAAAATTATTTTTTCTTCTTCCTAGACCTCCAGACTTAGCCAAATTTTCAATTTCTCTCCTCTTAGGTTAGCCAAATTTTCAATTTCTCTCCTCTTAGGTTAGCCAAATTTTCAATTTCTCTCCCTCTTAGGCCTCCATACTTAGACAAATTTTGAATTTCCTTCCTCTTAGGCCTCCATACTTAGACAATTTTGAATTTCCTTCCTCTTCCCAAGGTAGGCGGACTTTCTAAATGTCTTGCCAACATCTCTCACACATCAGGCGGACTTCCTTGCTAGGCAGACTTGCCAAGATGCTTGCCATTCTTCTTTATGGCAGGGCCAGACTTCCTCCATGCTTCACCATTCCTCTTTTCCTCCATGATGGACTTTGAAAACTTCTTGCCATTTGTCCATGGGCGAATTTCTCAAACTTCGGCGAATTTCTCCATGGATTTGCATGCTTTTTCATCTTGATTTTCTCATTCCGGAGGTCTGATTTTTATGATTTTTCAATTGATTTTTCCAGATTTTAACTTGCTTTTCCATGCTTTTCTTGATTTTTGCTTGATTTTTCGATTTTTACTTTGATTTTTCAGTGATTTTTTGGTTCTAAAAATGGAAACATTGACTCGTTGACCAGCGTTGACTTTCTAAAAATAGAAATTTCTAAAAATAGAAAAAGAAAAATCCCTAAAAAATAGGGAACCTAGTTTGGTCCAAAAATGCCAAAAATGAAAAAACAAAAATCTCCTAAAAATAGGAAGTGTTAGAATTGACTCAAGCAATTGATCCTCGTCTTAGGTACCTTGAGCACTTCATGACATTTAGGAAGCTGATTTTGACGAATTCTCGATTGGCTCGAGGTGACTCTCAGTGACTTGAAACTCTCAAAATGATGACTCATTGTAAAGGCCAGAGTGATAGCGGTTCGCGATACCAAGGCAGCAGCCGGGGGTCCCCATTTTACAATGGGCGATGTGTGAAAAGGTCCTATGAGTTTGTTGTAAGGTCTTCATTTACGTTAGCTAACTTTGATTGTCATTTGGCCTCCATTCATGGTATTTGTTATCGTGCCTAATCTGCCTTGGTGTCTATGTTGATGTGTGTTTTCATGACCGCACCAACGCAGAATAAAGTTGCCAACGGCTTCCCTATTCTCTCTTGATCAAAGTATTCCGCATGCTAAGATTGCAAAGAAAGTTCATGCGTTCAACTCCAAGGTTCTTTAAGTGCGAATAGGCTCAGTTTGGCTCGATGTGATTTGCTGGTATTTCAAGGGGACTTACGGAATTTTTCGACAGCGGAGAAAGGAATTCAAATGCTCGAAAGATGTATCTATGAAGTGCAGGTTTCCTATTCTAACCAAAAGTACTGAATTGAAATGATGCAGGTTTAAGAAGACTCTAATCTACTCTAAGGCGTGAGATATGGGCTCAACTTCAGCAAACTTCTAACCGAACTTCGCTTTGCCTCGCATCGGACAACTTCCACGGAGTCGGTGCAATCTTCTAGGGATATGACTAAAGATGTTCAAACCACCACTTGACATAAAGATACCATCACAACGACGCATACCATTATTCAAACTGTGATTGAAGTTAAGTACATGATCTTCCAGTTGACCACACAAGGCGCATTCACCATCAGCAAATACACTAGTGGTATGGATAGACGAAGTTGCTTAGATCAAACACCACATTCCACAATTACTATCTACTTGCATGGAAATGAAATTTATGCTACTCTACGCTACTTGAAGTAGAAGGGATGAAGAAACCTCGCTAGCTATCCACAACAAAGATGAATTTCACCATCAATGAAAGATCTTTTATTATGAAAGTTTTACACGACAATTTCTTACAAAAATTTTCAAAGGAAAACTTTCCTTCTCCTCCAACTACACTATCAATCTACTTCTAAGTTATTTCTCTATTCTAACTTCTACTCTAATTCTACTGTCTCATGCTAAGCTCTACTCTACCAAAGGTACAAATGAGGGGGACTCCCCCTTTATATAGCTGGCCAAGTCCAACGGACGGCTCAGATTACAATCGGCTGGATGGCCCAGATCGTGCCACCTTAGCCCTAAACATGATTTGCCCTAAAAACCGCCACAGAGGAGAGTGGGTAATAAATGCGCCATAATGTCCACCATCTTCTAGAAGATTCCCTTTTGTAGACGCGTTCACACTATTCTTGATCTTCGAACTCGGCCAATTCTGATGATTGCTTGGAGGAGGGTAAAAGAGACTTTAAGATTGCCACCTCGAATAATAGAATTTGGTAGAATCTGGAGTCCGACCGCCCTTGATCTTCTTCTTGATCCTTGCTCGAACTTCCATTCTTGAATTTGAAGGACCTCTCAGTCTTGGACTAGATCATTTCCGCTTGCCATCCGTCTGACTGTGTTGGGCGCACATTGGATTCTTGAGGAGAAACTCCAACATTTAGCCATTTCTTGCAACTTTCCTTCAAACTTTATCTTCCTCCGAAGCTCGTAATACCATCGTGCTTCACCACTTCAAGTCATCGTGCTCTAGCCTCGACGTTCCTCCTGTAAAACAAGCGAGGAGAAGAGTATTAGAACACTTCATAACACAAATTCACCTTACTTACCTGATCTTCACGCTCCAACTTTCAAGCGTTCATCGTCAACTTTGTGTTCAAGTTCTTCATGCCTTAGCCAAATTTCAACCTGTCTTGCATTTTGCCTGGCACACTCTTTACTTTGATATTTCATTCAACTCTGGCTTGAGAAGAAATTCTTTCATCTGGAATTTGATCAAAAATTATCTAGGCGATCACGTTCAAATTCATCGGCCAAGGCAATTTTATGTCAACCACATTTCATTTCATGCCTTAGAAAATTTTTCAAATTTCCCTTAGGAAATTCATCAACCTGGCGCCCAGTAAAAATATTCACCCTGAAGGCCCCGACAAAGCGTAGAAGACTTCACAATCCATTCCTGATCGACAATCATCAATACCCAGAAGAAAATTTCCTTCAGAACGCGCTAGACCCATGGGTACCCAACGAACGGGTTCATTTAATTTTCTGAATTTTGAACCTTAGAAAATAATTTATTTTTTTTAGCAAATTTAATCTATTTCTTCATATCCAGGCACATTTCCTTGCTCTGGCTTGAAATTTCTCGTTGACCTTGTGCAATTGGCATCCTCCGACTTATCCCTGCCGACTTACCCATGCCTTAGCAAATTTCTTCATCCCTTAGCAAGCTTGGGCGCATTTCATACCTTGCACTTTCATTTTTGACACTTAGAAAATTCCTTTATCAATTTTCAACCTCTTGGGCGCATTTGGGCTTGTGAGCTTCAACTTTTAACGCCTTAGGAAAATTCATTCTTTCTCTGGCCATCTCCATCTTGGGTGCATTTGGACCCATGGACTTCCATTTTCAACACTTGAAGATTTATACACATTCCTATCCTTAAAGCTCAAGGGCGCAAATGAAGGGTGGTACTTCCAATTTTTCATACTTAAATACTTTCATCTGTTATTCTCTCTCTAAGGGCGCAAATGAGGTCTTCTCCATCAAGTGTTGGAACTTGGCGTTTTTCAAGGCCCCACCAGGCGCGTATAGGAGGTTTGACTTTTAGATTTAAAAGACTTGGAATATATTTTCACCCTTTTCCTAGCCAGGCGCAAATCATACCCTGAGCTTCCAATTTTGACACATAGACAATTTTTGAAGTCCCTCAATACTCAGAGGCGCATTTTACTAGTGGTGCTTCCAATTTGTGGCTTGGGCGCATTTTAATGGGTCAACATCTAATTTTAACACCTTAGAACATTTCTTGGTCCTCTCCTCCAGCCTGGGCGCAAATGGAGGGGTCTCCTTCAAATTTTGACATGTCCAAGTTCAAGGGCGCAAATAAGACCCTAAGCTTTCACTTTTCTTGACTTAGACTTTTTTCTTACCTTGAACACCCAGGGGCGCATTTCAGAGGTGACACTTCCAGTTTCATGAGGGGCGCATATAACATGCCAAGCTTTCATTTTCAACACTGGGCGCAAATCACCCCTCTTCCTTCAAGGCGCATTTGATAGGTAGCACTTTCAGTTTTAGGAAGGGCGCATTTAAGTGTTCTAGTTTTCATTTTTAAGAAGGGCGCATTTACTACTAGCAACTTCCAATTTGGTCATTTGGGCGCATATTGCACTTGGCACTTTCATTTTTGTCATAAGCGCATTTTATACATTATATCTTCAATTTATGCCATTGGCGCATATGGCAGGTTGAACATTCAGCTTGGGGCGCATTTGCCACATTGAGCTTTTAATTCATGCCTTAGACAATTTCAAGCCACCTCCAAGGGCGCATATGACATGGTTAGCTTCCAATTTGACACCCTAGGCGCATATTAGACTCCCTGCTTTATTTTAATGACTTAGGCGCATATCACCTACCAAGGTTTCATTTTTGGCACCTAGACAAAATCCTTTTATTCCTCCAGTCTTCAAGGGCGCAATTGAGAGGTCAAGCATCAAGCTTCATGAGGGGGGCGCACTTACTACTAGCAGCTTTCAATTTAAGTGACTTAGAACGTTTTGAAGTCTCCTCCACACTCAACTTCAAGGGCGCATTTGACAGGGTCTACGTCCAACTTCAAAACACTTAGAATTTTCTTCAACACTTGGCCTCCTTAGCTCCTGGGCGCATTTGGCAGGGGCAACTTTCAACTTTGACGCTTAAACTTTTTTCTTACCTTGAACACCTAGGGGCGCATTTCACATGCTGAGCATCCAATTTTAACACTTAGACAATTTTGAAATCTCTTCAAAGAGGGGCGCATTTCACCCATGGTACTTCCAGTTTAAGTGAGTTATCAAAATTTCACCTGTCTCCAGCTTCTTATAGCAAGTTTTGGTGCCGGATTTGAAAAATTATCAAATTTGACGTGTTTCATGCCCTTAGCCAAATTTAGGGTGACCCGTTCATGCTTGCCCTAATTTGCTATTTTTAGAAAGTTCTTCAAATTTTGTGCTTTGAATTGACTTCTGACCTGATATTGCCTTGTTCTGAACCTCGGGATGTGTTTATGCCAGAGATGCCTGATATTTGCCTGTACCTGCTATTTTTAGCAACCTGCTAAAAATAGCAACTGCTCAGAATGCCTTCAAATTTCGTGTGTTGAATGCCTGAAGCATGGTGATCGTAACTGGACGTCGTTCTTGCCTGGATGCCGGGTTCTGCCCTTGATTTTAGGAAACCCTAATTGACCCGCTAAAAATAGCAATTAACTGATTCTTCATTCTCTGTAACTCTGTTTGCCTTGAAATTCGCGCCACGGACTTTCAGCACATGTTTTGACTTGTACCTGCTGAGATTTGGTGCTGACCTGCCAATTATAGCTGCTGCTGAGGTGACTTACTATTTATAGTAAGTGTCTGTTTCTGAGGCCTTCCTTGCTCCGTTCGCTTTGAAATTTGGACAGTGGGCCCATCGCTGGTGAACTTGCCTGTGTACGCTGACGCCGAGATCAACTTTCTATTTATGCTTTGCATGCAGAATGCCACACTTTAAAATAGCGGAGTTTTCGATTGCTAAATTTTGTTTGACTCTCTAAAGGATCTTGCGTCGTGATGGAGTGCTTGATTTTGAACATTTGACCTCTAACTCCCCTCATTTTGGCTTCGAAACTAATTTTATGCGTAATACCATTTCCGGATGAGCTCCGTTTGATGTCGTTTAGGTTGCATGATGATCGGCTTGTAGTTAAGGCGTCCGAGTTCTTACAAATGATACATAAAAATAGAAAGCAGCCAGAAAAGTGGCCCGGCCGGCTGCGGATGATCTTACATGTCGTACTGCGAAAAATCTTGAAAAATTGAGAAAAACCCGAGGAAAATCCTCCAACATGCAAGCCGGCTAAAAATAGTAGAAGTTCCGAAGAGTGAATTGACTCCATTTGCATGTTACCGTCAGCAGCTCTTGGAAAACCAGAGAAAGGATATGCCAACATGTGTTGGAAATATCGTATCACGAAACCGATATTGGCCACCGGAGGCGAATCGAAGTTGTCATCATGCTTTACGTAATCACATCAACGCTGCGAAGGTCTCGAAAAACCCAGAAAGAATTTCCAGACATGCGTTGAAAAGCTCTGCGTTTAAGTCCTGAAAATTGCCTCCGAAGGCAGAACTGCTAAAAATAGCAAGTTGTCCGTTTCAGTTCAAATTTAACCTGTGAGTAGCCTGATATGCTCTGGACGCAATGTGACTGTCGGAATCTCAAGAATGTTGACAAATTGCCCGTAATTGCACACTTACTAAAAATAGTAAGTTGCCAGAATTCAATGAAATTTTTGTGGGAACCTGCCAAAAATGTGCTGACATCAATGTTAGGCTCAATTTGCAATTTATTCACCTCATTTGACCTCAGGTTGGCCGGAAAATTCAAAACCCTAATTTTTCGGACTTGGCCAAAATTTCAAGCTTAAACTCAATGACAGGCACAATCCCAGAAAGACAGACAGTAGAAAAGAGAGACAACGACAAAACGAACGAAAAGCAAAGCCAAAATTAGGGGGTCCCCATTTGCAATGGGGCGATGTGTGAAAAACGTCACAACACTATCATAATGGCATTTACCTTGTGTTTATACTATTAAAGCTTGCCCCTGAGGTCTTTATGACAGTCCATCTATAATCTATGTTATTATTTTTTGCAGCAATGCAACACCCCTTTCATCCTTGTCTTTAAAGGGAAAAAACAACAAGAAAGACCCCCTTGAGATTTTGTACCTTCACTGAGACTCCTAAGGGGCAATCTTATTCATGTTTGACAGTCATAATCTACACAACCTTCTACACACATCTATATCCTTTTTTGCAGTTTAAAGCATTGTCATCATAAATTCCATTAATAATGTTTGCCTTGACGCCTCCATGGTCTTATCATGCCTATGCATCCTTGTCATCAAACCTTCATAAAACTTAAGGCAGCACTCTCATTCTTCTTCTTTTTTTGTGCCTTGATAAACCTTCATTCAAGATACACAAAAGTCTATGTGCATCCCTGTTATGTTTCTTTTTAATAACAACAGCATGCTTTGAACTTTGAAAGAGAAACCAGTGCTATAAGCCATTTCACTACCCCAGGACAAACCAATAGAAAAGATAAAAGCACTCTGATTTTTCTAAAAAATGATTTACAATAAAACCAAATGGCATGCCAAACATGTTTCAGATTGTATTAGATAATGGTTGAGTATTATAAAACCTAGAAATGCATGAATAAGGTGTGAAAGGCTCCTAAAATCTCTTAGACCTGTCTCCATCTTCCACTGCAACGTGCCCTAAATTCCTCTTTAAGCTCCTGAAATGTGGTGAACCTTCTTTATGGACTGTCCCACGTGGAGGGTTGCTCAGAAGTTGTGTCTTCCTTAAGACTTCTTCAACGCTAGCAAGATAAAAACCCTGCAACGTGTTTCATTCTCCATTTTGATCTCTGATACATGAAGAATCCATATAACTTGGACTCTTTCAGTGCCAGTATAGCCATTCCTTCAATGTTCAATGCCAACAAAGATCAAAATCCCTAAAGGTTCACCTTGCTACATGGTTACAAACTGAAACCCATTCTCTTTTCTCTTTTTGGCACTCAAAGACTTAATGTTTCATTCATCTCTTTTATTATTTTGCTTAAACCTCTCCAACATTAAATCCTTATGTTGTCCTTTTCTCATTTTTTCAATCTTTCTCTCCCTTTTGTTAATGAAACTTCATCCTTTATCCAAAGCTTTAACTCTCATCATAAATATTTTTTTGAGTTTCCAGATTATAAGTCTTAAGACAAAACTCATAATAAAAGCCCTTAATACAAAAGATTTTGCAACATTTTGGGCGACCTCTTGGAGATGTTTGCTTGCTAAACATACTGACCAGCTGCCTTAGACCATCCATTAGGCATAGGAGTCATGAAGAACTTGAAAACTCACAAAAATCATACTTTGTACACTGCTGTAGCACTTCAAATCAGACACCTTCAAACTATGCAACCCACCCAAGAAGCTTCAAAACATGACTGAAACCAACTGACCAACTATGCATCAGCACTTGGAGGAATGAAAAGACACCTAAAACCTAGGTGCAACAACACTTATTGAGTCAAAGAACCAACCTAATCTAACCTACCCTAACCTATAGAAAGGCTCATTCAAACAAAACGATTGACTAGTTTAGTGAAATAGCTTCCTTTTCTCATTAATTTGCCATCTTTCACATGCTTATGAGCAGCCAAGAGAAGGCAGAGATAGAACAAATGTTTAACTAATGGCTGCAAAAACACTTGGAGAATGAAATCACATCCCCCTACCTCTTCATGTTGGCAATACATGTTGTCTTGAAGTGGAGGAGTAAGCTGAATGCATTCTTCTTCAGCTACAATTTCATGCTTAGGTGTAAGCATGACTCTTGATGCTTTCTTGGCCTCCATCTTTGCAAAATGTCTGATTGGACATGCTCTGGAAAGGAAAAACTCAGAGGTATCCTTCTTGGTTTCGTGTTTGTGGTCTGCTGTCTTATCATCATGCTGATTTGATTGCTTCATTTCTTTTGGTTAACTTGGCAAAGGTATGAAGATTTGTGCACCATATCCCTGCTGCTCATGATTTTCCTCTTGTAGAGGTTCTGATTTAACAACTAAGTTTGAACAAAACACCTCCAAATCATCCCAAAATAAGTCCTCATCAACCTCTTCCTTGCTTTTTTGTATAAGAGGACTGATTTTGACTTCATATTCAATTTGATCAGCAACCTTATGTGTATCAACTATCAACTTCTTCTACATTTTGTAAAACAAAGTTGTTTTCATTTGTCTGCACATAGACCAACACCTTTTCATGCTCATTTTCATCTACTATCTGCTCCAAAACTTGTGACAATGTTGAAGCTTGCATATGTTAGAAATATGGGCAGAGAAACACAGAAGTTGCAAATAATTACAAACAAAATGATACGTGCTTCATTGTTCTTCACACCATACTTTAGTCTACATATATAGATTGTAGTTTTCCTACAATCTAGGGAACCACTTAACTATAAAATCTATTTAAGTGGGGTGAGTACAACTCACATAACCCACTAACAATACTATTTAATATGAGTTGTTCATTCAACCAACTCATTTACATATAGTAATATTACCACATCGTAATTTATCAATAACCATGTGACACTAATTTCCAACATTCCCCCCCTTAGTGCGAACATGGTACAAACTCACACTCTTCATCAATAGTATGCCCATCCCTATGG